>WYDI02036446.1:0-37311 GCA_009867235.2 Psittacus erithacus | reverse complement strand
CAGTGTCTCAGCAACTTCATTTGCCAGCTCCTTCAGGACCTGTGGATGGATTTCATCAGGTCCCATGGACTTGTGCATGTTCGGGTTCTTAAGATGGTCTCGAACTTGATCCTCTCCAAGAGTGGGCCCAGGGTCTTCATTCTTACAGTCCCTGCGTCTGCCTTCCAGGACTTGGGTGGTGTGGTCAGAGCATTTGCCAGTGAAAACTGAGGCAAAGAAGTCATTAAGAATCTCAGCCTTCTAAAAAATAATTAAAAAAAAAGTGCCAAAAATCCGTTTAGTATAAAGTCCTCTAATCGAGGACATATCAGATATTAAACTGACAGGAACAGATGCTACACTTGATCTTAGCTAAAAGGCCGAGAAGTGATTGGTTTTGGCTGCTGTGACATCCAGCACTTCTGCCCCATAGAGCGCATCCTGATAGCTCTCACGCAGAGGCAGGGCAGGGGCACAGATCCTGCGCACCAGCCTCCCTCCCGGCTGCAGCAGGCACCTGGGAACCACAAGGCAGTGCCAGCAAGCACCGAACTGCCAGACCACTGTTGCTCATGTTTCTTCTGTACAGTGCTGTTAAGCTTCTGAGCTAGCACTACTTCAAATATAGCTCATACGCTTTCCTTGAAGGCATTTAAGTAGCACTACAGCCTTACAGGTACTCTAGGGAGTAGGAGTTAAAAAAACAACTGGTTTATGTCTGGTCACATCTGTCAGATCTTACTGCTTATTGCAACATTTTCCAGATTTTCTTCTTCCAGTCCTGTTTCTTTTGACTTGCTCACATCAGCAGCATCTGGCCTTGTGAATTGCATGCATGGGGTTATTAAACACGTGGATTTCCCCCAGTTTTACCATTTAGACCGATTTCATTCAGCTTTAATACGAGAAATTCTGCTTCCTCGGCTGCTGTTTGCCTCCAAATTCTTATTTTCTAGAGTTAATGCTGTGTAGTGTATCACACGTTTCACATGAGTGCATGTTGGATCCGCAGGGCACTCACAAACGGGCTGCACGGCTTTCTCAGAGCACCAACCTGGTTACTCATGTGCTACACGGTCCCTTTATACATTTCAGATGAGGCACTGTGGAAAATACATGGCAACTCAATGCATGCATACATCAGTAGTGATGTTTCTTAGCTGCAGAGATGCTATTTGACTTTCAGTAAGTTTACATGGATGTGAACTTCTTTTTTGCAAGTTCTCCAAGTTTCAAATCTTTGTTAACACCAAAGGAAGGGTAAGTAGCATATGGCTGGTTTTATATGAGCTGCTTTGGGTTTTCTGATCTACATTCGTCAATGAACTTATGTTTGGCACAGCTCCAAATGGAAAATGCAACTAGATACACAGAAATACAGGCACACAGCAAATATCTGGCAAAAGTTTAAAGTAATAGCTGAATTTAGTATGTTATTCCGTCTTTCTCATTCCCTGAAAAAAACCCATGGAACACAAACCCAAGTTCAAATCCAACACAATACAGTTCATCAGAATTCAATACTTGCTGTGCTGCAGTACTCATTCAGCTAAAAATTCTTGAACTCCCCATTTCTGGAGGTTTCTGCATTGCTTAAAATAATTAACCACAGAAAACATGAAGCATTTTAGTTTTACCTTGTCCTTCTGCTTGTATTAGGATTATTTAGCTATAACACTAATATTTAATGTTTCTGCACTTGGTCCCAGTGATTTGCATTATGAGAGTATCTACTCATGTGTCTGCATTTCTGGGGCAGATAAATATCTGAACTAGTCTCTGCTGCCTTGGTTGCTTTATACAATTAACATAATTACAACCCATTTGTTTTTTCTTTTAATGCCTCCCTAACATAACAGTTTGGGGTAATCTTCGCAAACACTGGACATTCTTCTTTCTTTTCTTATTGCTATCCACACAGAACGTTTTACTTGGTCTGACCACAGTTTGATAGGTTTTTAAACCTGAATTTCAGAATTCATTAAAACCACTATGAGTATTTATTTATGAGAAAGTACAAGCAGACCACCACGCTATTGCGTGACATGAGAATGAACTGAAGGCTCCATTCTCCCGTACTTCTATGATATGGGGACAATATCCTTCATGACATTATTACACCCCCTGCAGTATTTTCATCTTCAAACTTTCTCCTTTTCCCAGAAATCTGTTCTCTAGAACAATTAAAAATCCCAAATTATGCCAGTAGGGATTAGGAGGAACAGCAGACCACTACCTATAATAACCGTTAAACTGCATTGGGATGGTATTTTGCCACAGAAAATAATCTTCAGATGACCTACTCTGACAATTAGCTGCCTTTCATGCGTGGGAAGTGGAGAAAACACTAGCTTAATTTTTATTTTCACCACAGTATGGTAGCTTAAGTCTATATTTGCATGCTTGTATTTATATGCATATTTTCCATTTTACCGTTGTACTCCTCAAAATTTAATGACACCATTCACCTCTGCTCAAGGTAAGTGGTGATAATTTTCATGTAAATTTACAGGGAAGTCCTATGAAAAGACAATGAAGGAATGCAAATCAAGAACTGGTTTCATAAGTTTGCGTTAGAAATTCTCAAGAACTGTAGTCTGGTAACAGGTGATCTGTTAGTGGTCCCCGTCTTACAGACTTGCTTCTAAATACTGACAGTAAAAGGACATGCTTCTTCTTCCCAAAGTAATTATCTTAATGAAAAAGACAAAAATTAAGAAATACCCCAGTCCTACTGTTCGGTAGCACCCAATATACCACCTTTACTTTGGTACATGTAAGTTCCTTTCAAAAGATAAACCCCACATATGGTTTTTCTGGGAAAGTCATGACGTTGTATGTCGTGTATTCTACCCCTTTAAACAAACCAGCTGTCTTCAGTAGAGATTTAAACACCAGTAACTATTTTTAGACATGATATAAAAGAAAATCTTGGCAGGCATTTGCCATTCATTGTATTTAGTTATTTTATTTTCATTATCCAAACTCAAAACAAACGCACAGTTAAGTTTCAGGTATCAATACAGAGCTTTCTAAAAAACATCCCTTTTACATTCTCTTCCATAAACGATGTGCCCAAACTTTTGCAGCTTAATCATAAGTAGAAGGTTTATTCTTTCCCCACACCCCCCCTCCGTAAAAGGGCTTTTCCTACTTTAATATAATGTATTGTAAACATGTAAAAGCAAAATTCAGAAGAACACTTCTTAGCCAAACATCTTTTCAGAATTGCTGTCTGGCATGGCACAACCTTAAGCAGTTTCTTTTGGTATAGTAACTCATGTATTTTTTACTTGGGTTAGGTCTCTGTGAGCATTTTATGTTTAAGGCAGACAATACACAATCTAGAAATACATTAGTTCATATTTTTCATAGTATGGCATTTCCAGTAGACATCAATTTTTCATAATTCACTGTGCCTTTTACATTCCAGAAAGCTCTTCAGCGTTGAACAGCAGCCTTTTCCCATCATTCTTCTTGTTCTTCTATGCTTCTACTTTTGCTCTCAGAACACTTATCCTCCAGGCACCTGTGATCACACATTCCTTAGAATCTTGCCTTCTTCACACAGGAGTTACACTTCCTAATACTTCATACAGTAGCATTTCTTCCCATACATTTCAAGGCAGTTGGTCAACATCTCAACAAAATGCAGCAACTAAAAACTTAATTTCAGGGCAGGGGGGAAAGGGGAGTGAGGGAGGAGAACCCTACATTTTTACAGTTACATTCATCTGTACATTTAGTAACAATTATCTCAGCTGGAAGCTTTTAATCAATACTAGGACTTGACAACAAGAACGTGGGATTCTCTTCCTGAAAATTCATTCTTTGTCTGGCTTATCACGTAACTGTTGCAAGGTTGTACAATCTATTTTAAAACACATTTTGAAGCTTCATGTATTTATACTGAGAACAAACCAATGTTACACTAAACAATACTTGTTTGCAGATTTCTGTAAGATCTAGAATAAGATAACATAGGATATATTGCGCACTTAAGAGAAAAATTCTTTCACTTCAAATACAAGTGCAAAGCAGTAGTTCATATTTTAATTCTACTTCATAGCAGCAGCCATGTATGCATAAACCAGCACTTTTTCTACCCCAAAAGAAAAAAATTAAAAAAAAAAATCACAGCATTTTCAGTAGCATGATTACACTAAAGTATGACAAATGCAATGCCAACTGAAGAAAGTACCTAAAACAAAGAACTGAGTCTGTTAATACAAAGACTATGTAAAGATATGGCATTATTCAACACTACTGTAGGTCTGAGAGCTTTCAAAAACGCAGTGCTTTTTGGTGGTGTGGGGTTTCTTTGGGTTATTTGTTGTTTGTTTGTTTGCTTTTTAACAAGGGTTACTACAACTTGCAATAGCAAATTCAGCAAAATCACTGCATTTACATCCCAAAGAGTTTTTTGAGAACACCATTTTGTCTCCTCCAGGACCTAAACTTGACCCTGCAGATGATCACACATCTCCTCAGTGTCCTAAGCACTACTTGGTCCTATTCACCCAGCTAAAAATACTCATACCAAATGATCAAGCCCTTTGCATGAACAGGCTTGCAACAAAAGACTATGTTCCTGACCAACAGCACAAAATTATACTGCTGTGTGAAGATATGGCTTTCTCTAAAAATTATAAAGTATTAAAGCAAAAAAAAAATAATTCCACAAAGCACTTTAAAATGATCCTTGAGTTCATCACTGTATTTATACAATCAAATAAACTATGTAATCAGTCATACTATAGTAGAACAAGAAAAAGACATTTTATTCACTTCAAAAATAGCAGACTGGAAGATTTCTTCATTGGATTACATGAGCTTCCCTGAGATTTTTACATAAATTATATTTAGTCTACTATATATTGAAACCAGTTAGCTACTGAGTGTCATACACTGCAAATTTTACATAATTCCTGCATATGTTATCCAGCTAAAATGCTGTTTCAATGCTTTAAAGCTTTATCTTTTTTTGTTACAAAAAACACGTACATACAACTGAGACTACAAATGCAAAGACATTTTTTGCACAAAATTTAAAATCCTCAAAGCAATATATAGAAATGGAGAAAAACAGATGTTACACTGAACCAAGCACTTCAAAGTTCTTTGCAGCTTAAAAACTGATCATGAAATTAGTTTTTAAAATTGTCTATGCATGTGCTTGTTGGCAAGAAAATGAACAGAAATATTGTTAAATGCAACAGGCAGCATTCCGTATTTAGCAATCTCCCATATTATAAAATAGTAATTTTGTATGAGTAATTGTGGGAAAGAAACATCACAGCGGTACAAAACATTGCTATACTGGCACTGTGTTACACTAAGCATGGATTTTTATTTATTTTTTTAAAGTTGAGGTACTTAAAATTTCTGACAAGATGGATGTAGTTAACCACACACCTTAAGGAGGACCCACAGTGAAAGTAACTATGTTTCACTGACTTAACTGCCACAAATCTTATAAATGAACGCTTCATTTTTAAATACAAATCTAGATATCAGGTCAGTTTGCTAAGTTGCATATCCCCTTAGTTGAACTTCTTTCAGCAAAAGTCCAAGAAAAACAAGCATTGTACTTTGCAAACAATTATGCTTAAGAATAAGTAAAACCAACAACAATAACACCACCGAGATTACTCGAATTAAAAATAAACAAAACCTGCAACTTCACTGCTCTGAGATATGAGATTATCCCCAAGTTTTATGACTGGAGGCAAAACCAAACAGTTGTCCAGAAATTTTTGTTAGACTTATTTCACAAAAGCTGAATTTTACAGATTAAGTAATCTGTTCAAGGTAGCTCTGATCTCCTTCCAGTTCTCACTAACTGGGCTCATGTCCTCGCCTTCCACTGAGTGTGAAGAAATTGCACGTGTAATTCTTCCTTTCAAATACTCATATGTTGGGTATTACCAGGGAAAGAAAAAGGAGGTGACTTGGGCCACTTCACTGCAAAACAGACTTGATGTGGTTGTGACTGGCCGTTCATATACTGAGCCTTAAGCATTCTGGCTTTTTGTACTGGAGGGGAAGTGTAAGGTGACTCTCTAACAGCAAAGTGAGGAATGGTGAAATTGAGGGCATTTTCTAGTTTTTTCATTCAGCTGTAAAAAAGATCCCAATTTATAGATACATTTACAACTGCATGAAAATTACAAAAATGGGAAGAATAAAGGAGCAGCATTTAAAAGCAGTATCCTTAGCTTTTTCAGAAACAAACTGAAGATACTGCCTTGTATAAAATGGCTTCATTTCTACTTGTCATCACTGTATGTTCAATTTTACAAAGGGAATCTAATACTCAACTGAGGAAAAGAAGACTAAAAAACCTGGATAACATGTTTGGTTTCTTCATTTTAAATAAAAATTTTCACATGGATGAGTAGGATTTCTGGCTCTCCAAATTAAGAACAATTTATTCCCTTCCCCTCAAAATACTTACGGTTCATCACACAGCCTAGTATATCTCTTTGCATATACTGCTGGCCGATAATTGATTCAGACACGCACATTAGAAGTTTGTGGGTTGCACAACCACTTCTGTTCTATTATACAGAGAAGCCATTTCTGCATCAACAATGAAAAAAATGGTACAATTGTATTAACAAACACAAGACCTTGTGCAACACACAAAACAGGGTACCAAGTCACTATACATTCAGTCTGAAAAGACTTTTCTAATAGTCTTTTCTGTGCACCTCCATTTCACCAAGGAAATACACTAGTCTTTTCACCTCTTAATCTCACCATATTTTAAGTCACCTCTTTTTTTGCATTGCCAAGTAAGGCAAATAATGGTATTTTAGACTGACCATGTATTAGATTCTTCTACTTAGAAAAATAATTCCTCTCTCCCCATTGAGAATTTCAACATGTTCTCATAGTAACATCCTGATAAAGAAAACCAGCAGGATTCCTCACTATGCATATTAAGATAGGAACTTTGCCACACAGATTTTACATTCAGCTAAGATGAGATACACGTCATGCATATGTCAATTATACACAGCAGACCAAATATGTTTTGTTCTGCATTCCAACACATTGTCAGAAGGAGGGACAGTCTTCTCATCCACCCATGTTGTCCCTTATGTGATCCACTCGCTGAGCAAGATCCCTAAAGGTGGGGCGCTGGGTAACATTGTTGTTCCAGCATTCTTTCATGATGGCATAGATCTGGTGAAGAAACAAAGAAAATCAGTAGTAGGTAAACAGATGCTACAAACAGTTGTTACTTTGAACTGGTCCAAAGACCATTCAACTTAACTTTATGCTTCCAAGCAACAATGTAGTGCAAGAGTGTGCCTGAAGTCTTGCTATACCTCTCAGTTTACCTGTTTGATCCCAATGACAGCAAGAGGATAGCAAGCTCTGCAAAAGCCTTTATTATAAAAGGAGATTTTTTTAAAAGATAGTATGGAAATTCACTCAGCTAGACTTTTAAATTTTTAAGACATTTGTTATTTTGCTGAGTTTTTATCTTCTTGTTTGCTCTTATTTTTTGGAAAGCTCAAGAATGTTTAAAATCACAAATGCTTTACCAGTCTGACCAAAAATCAGATTACCAAACACAGCAGTTATAAGTTAAGCTTCCCCTGCAACATTAACATACATTTCTTTGAATCAGGATATTAAATTCCCAATTACTCTTCATGTATAATTGGAAATAAGCCAGAAAAGTTCCCATCCTTCCAGCAACTTTTTATGTGTTGCTTAAGAGCAATCTGCAGAGCTCATAGCAAAAAAAGGTAGCATCAGTTCCTTTTTTTTTCCCCAGCAGATCTGAAACTCCTGCATCAATCAAGCTGCTTTAGATCCAAGTCTCAAGCAGCCTGTAAACTACAGACATCTGGAAGATTTAATATCTGTGATGACTGGCCTTTCAGAATAAATTTGGAAGAGCAGTTTCTAACAAAAGAGAAACATTTCCATCTTGCTTTGGTATCTGAAGAAATGTCAGCTACTGGAACCTTTGCATTAGTTTGGATACAGTTTCTGTAACACAGATTACATATTATCTTTTATATATGACATTCAGGTTATCTACAAAAAGCCAAACCTTTACAGTTCAACAACTGTGGTACTCGTAATAAAGATTACTTCAGAGACTCCTTCCGCTGTGACTTCCCTGCCTCATCTGTACCACTCTCTTCTCTGCTAGACCACTTGCCTCCGATCTCTCCTCTGTCTCTAGTTTTTAATGTGTTATTTCTTGAAAAGGTGCTTGATTCCAAAGGGATGCAGCAATAGATCTGAGCTAGAAGTTGCACATGTTAAAAAGCATAACTATTTTAATTACATTCCTTCCCTACTGATTCACCTGCCCAGCCCTAAAATGTTTGGCTCAAGCTGAAGTGCACCTGCTCTGACTTAGAAGTAGCATGAAAAGTGTTTTTTAAAACATTCGAAGTGACAGAAAAAACAAAAAAGCACTGAATTCATTTGTGTGCTCTGAGGATGGCTTTGCATACGTATACATTTCTGTATCTGTGAAGAACATGAATACAAATCTGAAGGCCCCTGAACACAGAAAATTTGATTTCGTTGCTCTTGGCTGAGAATGCTTGACAGTGGGTAAAGCACATGAAAAACATGGGTATTCCTGTACTTGAGGAAGGAAGAGCAAGAGAACAAAAATAATGAAGATAAGGAGTTATTTAAATCTTGGAATTAAATGTGGAGAAACATATGTAGATATTAAGATACTTCTGGTAAATGTTACAGACTTCTGAAGAATCCATAATTCACAGCTTTGAACAAGAACTTAACGGAACAAGTTCTGTACACTAATCTCACTGCCTCAATAAATTAATATTTTTAAAATAAAAGCCCAAGTGCTTCAGTACAGCAGTCAGTCATAATAGTTCTACTTCATATATTTAGAAAGACTACATTCTAGGCTCCTGAGGGAATGCAATCTGAAGGATCAGGGGAAAAATGTAATTACAGTAATCGTGCAACTGATAAAGTAACAGCACAGTCATTCTGCTTGCATAAATACTTCAGTAATCTAAGCAGAACTAATAACAAAGTTTGCACTTTCGGGGTACTCACCCTGACTGAACACCTTTCAGGCTATCATATTAATACAAAAATACTTCACCTCATCAGGGCATCCATCTGGTCTTGGTAGTCGTCCATTATTCTTCAAAAGCTCTATCAAATGAAATACAATCATCTGCCCTTGTTTATCATTGCCAATCATGCGCATGAATTCCTGAAACACAAGGCATCATAAATAATTTTTAAGGAAAAAAAAAATTGCTGCAATACTTTTATCAGGCAAAAATTCTTTATAAGAGTTCGCAATAATAGAGTAGTATATAACAATGACAAAATTTTGGAATTCAAGTAATTTTGTGTGTGTGTGGATAAAAATAGGATGATACATATACAATTTGAAGCTCTAAGTAAAAAATTTAAAAACATGTTGATCATCACTTGATGAATAACCAGTTTTAAAAGGATAAACCTCACAGCTAATCCTGAAGAGCTTCCTGAAGTATTAAAACAAGATCTTGATGCTTGGAAAAATCAGTGAAACAAAAAACAAGTCATACCATACTGATATATTAAAAAAGATTAACCAGTAACTAGAGGCCAGAAACAGTAACATAATCAAAACATAGATAAAATTTTGCTATCCAAAAATCAACATAACCCAAAAGAAGATTAAAATCTCAGACTGCCAGACGTGAGAAGTACTATTAACTGAAAATAATTTCTAAGCAGGCCATATAGGAATTATTTTTCCTTCAATGCTAAATAAATGTCTTTAATGATCCTTTGCATGAAAATGTGAAACAAGTGATATTAGAATGTGCCAATGACTAAAGTTGGGGAAACAATGTATGATTATGAATACTACAACAGCTAAGAGAGTGTCTCGGCTAATTGGCAGAATTCATTTTTCTTGATACATACCAACAGGACAACCAACCTGATGAAGTGGTGGATGCACATGTGGAATTCATTTATTCAAAGTATATTCCACCCAAGCCCATGACTTACTCTACCACTTTTTTTCCATTTTACCACTTCAGGTGTCTGCAGTGTTTACATTAATATGCAGGAAGAGCTGCCCCTACCTTGGGAATTCTTCCTTGATATTTTAGTTATTGTACTGAATTACTAAGACACTGAGGTCAATGCAGAGATCTTCCAAATGTATTTTTGCCTGTCATTACTGTTCAGATCTTAAAACTACATTTGCCAGGACTGAGACACTGGCCAAGGGTAAGGACAGCTCAAGCACGTATACAAGGTTCAACTCTCCACTGTTGTGCCTGCTAGATATAAGATTGTGAATCTGGTTTCCAACTGGGAGAACTGTTGTTTGGTGTGCAAGTAGCATTTTTCTCCATTGACTGTAAATTTGTCCTTAAAGGTGCCTGCCAACAGATTGCAAAAAGCCACTCTCTTTCTTGAACTTCAATAACTTACTTTGGGTTCTGGTAACAAAACAAAACAACTTTAAGTTACCTTATTTAAAACACCTTAATGCTTACATATTTGTTTGGCTTAGCCTTAAGTTCGGAGTAGCATTAGGAATACACATCATGTTGGAATGAAATTGTTGCATCTAGGATTACTTTCCACAAAAATTAAGAACATTCTATAAACAGAAATCTTAAATTTTTTTTTCAAGTAGTTAGCATTTACAGGATGGATAAAATCTGCACAGATTATAAGATAATTTTCAATCTCCTTTCCCTCTTATGGCTTGATACGAATACTTTTTAGCATGTTGTTGCTTCTGGTTGGATGCTGCCTCAAAAACATTAAGGTATCTCCAGAAAATGATCAGTAAATATCAACCTATTTAGGTATAGGAACAATCCATATGTTTTTTAAAAACTAAATAAACAGACAAAAAACTTCTGAGAACCATTAACTAGGTACTTACAGCTGGTGGGCTCTTGCTCTTGTCAATGTACGTGAAGAGCTCATACAAGACGACACCAAAACTCCACACATCTGAGGCCACAGAAAATTTGCTTTCTGTCAGAGATTCTGGAGCATACCTGCAACACATGGAAATATTGATTGTTCTATGCAACATGCCTCTTCTTGGTTTTGAAGGTATTTCTTTTAATAAGACTTTGTTTTTTCATGAGTAATTGTTCTCTGTTCACAGACACTATTAGCACATTCTCCTTCTCTTCCACTACCTTCATGAGTAACTGTTCTTTTAATAACAGTTAATTGGTATTGAAAACATAAACCACCTTAAACACACACAGTTAGTGATAACTATATCCAAGTCTGCTTTCTTCCGACAAAGCTGTAGATATTTTTCTTATCTGTAGTGCGAGTAAACAAGATTTTGATGTGATAAGGCCTGGAAAGAAAGTCAGTTATAGGCAGTAAGCATCCTTTTATCATTTTCAGAAGCTACGCAAAATATTCTTCTGTTCCAAGCAAAGCAGAGCTCATTGGAGCATTACTTTGTTTTGGAGTAACTCAGGGCTTCTCTGGAAACTCCACGCCCAAATACAGACATCTACCTGAATATTCAATCCAGAACCTTATCCTTGCTAATTACAGTCTGTGGGATTGTCCTGGGTTCACCTGTAGCAGTCATTTTTCTGCCTAATAGCTGATGCAGTGCTGTGTTTTGGATTTAGTCAGAGAACAATGCTGATAACACACCAATGTTTTAGTTGTGCTCAGTAGCACTTACCCTGATCAAGGACTCTTCAGTCTCTCATGCTCTGCCAGTAAGGAGGGACACAAGAAGCCCGGAAGAAGCAGAGACAGGACACCTGACCCAAACTACCCAAGGGGTATTCCATACCACAGCACATCATGTCCAGTATAATACACTGGGGGGAATTACCCAGAAGAGCTAGACTGCTGCTCAGATCAGGCTGGGTATCAGTCGGTGGGTGGTGAACAATTGTATTGTGCGTCACTTGTGTTTTCTGAGCTTTCATTTCTTCTCTTGTTGTTTCCTATTATTATTATTGGTATTCTTTCTATTATCATTATGTTTTACTTTATTTTAGTTATTGGACTGTTCTTATCTCAACCTCTGGGGTTCATATTCTTCTGATTCTCCTCTTCATTCTGCCCTAGGGAAGAGGGGAAGGGGGAGTGTGAGCAAGCGGCTGCACCTTGCTGAGTTACTGGCTGAGTCTAAACCACAACAGGGATTTAACTCCACTTCGTCAACAGAGGGCCTATCCAACAGATCTCAGCTAGTGGATATGAATGGCTAGTGTGTAGGGAACCAAAAGTTCAAAATTTTAAAGCATCCTGGGAAATGGGCCTTTTTAGATTTATCTTTGAATACTTTTCATGTTGCAACTATTTCTTTTCAATATTTGGGTAATTTCTTGGTTAGCTTGTTTGTTTGTTTAAAGTATGTTGAAAAGTCCCATGCACGTGACATTCACAACGCTGGGCAACTGACCTGAGTTTGTACTAAAATATTCCACAATATGCAAAACAATTGCCTGAAATTACAAAATGTGAAAATGTCACAATTTCATACACCAGTACAAGACTTACCAAAATATAGGGCTTTCACCAGGTTCCTTTACTTTGTAGTATTCTTTGTCTTGCGGCAAGACTTTTGTCAACCCAAAATCTCCAATTTTAACTCTGTTCTCATTCTCCACTAAGATATTCCTTGTTGCTAAATCCCGGTGAACATATCTTTTTGTGCCCAGATACTCCATGCCCTAGACAGAAAGTTCACAAACACAACAGGAAAAGAGTTACTTTTACGATTAAGTAGTTGCACTTTCCTTAAAGGGGTGAATTAAATTCAAAGTTAAAGTTGTTTCATAACGACTGTTACCAAAATCGGCATGCCTGAGCATCTGTCTTCTCTGAGGAGTTACTTTTTCCAAGCGCAGGGATTTCTCTTACCTGAAGGAAGACAGACTAAACACCTGTCAGAGGCAAGTGTTTTTTGATTATGTAGCTGGACAGCTGTTACAGCTCCCTTCTGTGGCCAAAGGCAGTTTTCTGGTGATAGAAGGAAAACCAAAACTTGGGCTAAACTACACAATCCAGAGCAGATGAGAAGACTGTCCTATTTGCCCATTTCATTTAATCTTTTCTTCAGTTTGTACTTCTGCTTTCTGAAACTTTATGTTATGATTTCCTGAATTTGGCAACTATTCTCTGACAGAATTCCCACCTGTGTGTGTTTCTCTTCCATGTGGACCATTTTTCACCAAGAAAGTTATGCTTATTGTTGTATTTCCATGGGTTACTGTAACAAATCATTAGTCTGAAGCATGTCTTCTCTTGCTGCTGCTGATCCCTTTTTACCAATGTACACAATCTTTTTTGATAACAATGAAACGTGGAAGAAGCCAGAGTGTGTAGTGGCATTACTACAAATCAGAATGTCTTGCTTACACAGCGATAAATGGTGCACAGAAGTAGACCCTGCACAGTGTTGAGACACCCAAATCATAAGAGAGGAAATACTTTCTTCTGAAACTGGCAGCTTACTTTGTATCTCACTCCAACAACACAACTTAATAAATTAAGTATTGTTGAGCATTGTTGAACTGAAATTTACGAACATTAACCTCATACTATTAATACTTAAAGATTTACTTCTCTCTCTCTTTAAAGTGAGACTCCTCAGAAATCGTTAACTCCAAAGCCTGACCCTTCTCTCAGGCTTTCGCTACCTCCTTGCCCCACTAGGTGGCATCGCTGACTACTCACATCCCATTCCAAAATGACACTAATTTTTCATTACCCGCTTATTCACTGCTATCCTGAAAAGCACCAAACCCAGGTTTTTCAAAGTGAGACTCCTGGCTTTCTGGTACAACCAGTCTACGTAAATGCTGTAGCTTTTTATTACTACTACATGCTGTACTGAAAACAAACAGTCCTAAAGTTCCTTCAATGACAGTAATCTGTTAGTCTGAAAAATACCTGTTCTAAGAGAGATATTTAATTGAAACCATACAAATTCTAAGTGGAGATCATAATCCCGTGGCACTAATCTAATAATGGAATTGAGTTTAACTATGTGATTTCAAATGCTTCATTAAAGTTGGACTCTGCAGCAAGAACACATGAAGCCATTTAAGCATTAAGAGATGGAAAAATGGCGCTTTTTATTCTTGATTATGGCTTTTTTTCTTAATTCCTATCTTCTCCTATCAGCCAGCATGAACAAAATGCAGGACCGAAAGATAAAAATATAATATCCCAAAAAATAGGTGCACGGAGAAGTTAACTGCCTGTTAAAGGTGTAATGGGTTTGGCAATGAAGAGCCTCTTGACTGTAACAGGAACTCTTGCATGGCTAAGGAGAGAGGCACTAATCATACCAGGGACTCCTGTTCCCCGGCTAAGGTGAGAAGAGAGAGTGGGGATAATGAGTCATCCCCCTGAAAGCCTTGGAACACTCCTTCCCTTGAGCACAGCCCGAGTGGAACAGTAGCATTGTTACTGAAGTTTTGATAGGCTGTTAACTGCCAGACTCACACAGAAGTAACTTGAAATTCTATTGTCAAGATTCTTTGAAATTAAGTACAGAGTCCTATTGCTTGCCACCAGACAAGCTGCACTAGTGGCACAAGCTGCACCAGGTCACAGCTGCACTGATTTATGCCTACAGAAATATCACCACTAGCAAATGCTGTTTTTGAAAATGCTGCTTTTCACACTACCAGATATGCACAGAAAAAATTACACCTTTAAGTCAGGAACCCTTTCCCAGTCTAGTAGCAAGGAACCAAAACACAGGAAACAAGCAAACACGTCTTAGCCCTCAGGTATTTTCTCTTGTACATTTGAGAGAAAAGCTACAAGGCAGAAGGAGAAAGATTTTCAATAACCCAAAATAACAGAGCAACAGAAATGCAAAGCAGAGAGAAGAAATATGCGATGCTGAAAGAGCAAACATTGCAGAAGAAGCAAAAACAGCTAAAAGAAAGGGGGAAATATGATCAGCTAAATGAAGAAGGAAAAACATTCATATCCCATTTTCATAATGTTAGGTACTCATGTTATTAATTAAATTGTTCTGAAGTAACAGAATGCTACACATTGCTTTGCAGATTGTACAGCAACAGCAATGCAAAGCAAGACACAAACACTGTAATTCTTAGACTGCTTCCATTAGAAGTGAAGATACTTCTTTAAGATCAAGTCCATTATGGACTTCCCACATGTTCACACCATGTGTACCCATGCTTTATCATGTGAAAGCAGGGCATCTTCCCACTTGTATATCTGCAGAAAGTGTATTCTATCTCTCTCTTGGTCGGTGCTTGGTACTTAGGAAACAGCCATTTCAACTGCTATTTTGATTTTTCATTATCATCCTTAAGTCTTGTAATACTTCGATGCTTCTTTTGTATGTGTGTAGGTGCATACATACGTTAAAAACTTTTTCTTTGTACCTTCTGTATTCAGGTCCTTTCCCAATGTTTCCTGTCAACCTTGCAGTGCTTGCAAAGGCGAAAATCCACTTTCCAGCGCTCCTATTGGACAACTTTGTCTTATAGACCAGGGTCCAGAGATAACATTGCCACTGTTGCTTCTTCAGTCTTTTGACTGGGCCTGAAGACTTACATATGCAAGCTTCCCATATTCTTGTAAGAGCGAAAAGGGCAGGCACCTTACAACCCTTCAGGTCACAGGCTAAGACCACAGAATGAAACAGGTAAGCAGCTGACTCTGTTCAAAAACCCCTGTTGCATCTTTATTGGATGGTAGATTGATTGACTGTCACTGTCATCCTAGCTGGTGCTGCTTGCTTGAAGGAAAATTGTTTTCAGTGACTTACCAGCACTGATAGTAACAGTTATTTTGGTGCATAAGTAGTACTGAGAATTTCTTATGTCTGTTACTGGAGAATGACTTCAAGACACATGTCTCGAAGGGCTTCTTAATCCTCTGAGTAGGTGGTCACATATTCAATCCTTCGTCTCTGACTGATACTTGTCACAGACTTGTTAACATTTTCTGTTTCCCAACCTCATGCGCTGGTGCAACTCCCTGCCCACTCTCTGGGCTGCTCCACAACCTCAGGAATTCACATCAGACCTTGGCTTTTGAGTAATGAGTTGGGCAGCGAAGCACCTCTTGACTGTAACAGGAACTCTTGCATGGCTAAGAAGGGAGGCACTGATCATACCAGGGACTCCTGTTCCCTGGCTAAAGTGGTAAGACAGACTGGGGATAATTATTCATCCTCCTGACAGCCTTGGAACACTCCTCCTTTGATCACAGCCTGAGTGGAATGGTAGCATTGTTACAGAAGTTACTGACACAGATTTTGTCTAGGTCAGAAATTTACTAATGCCTAAAGCAAATCATCTTGCAATCCTATGAACAGCAGGCATAAGTGAACCCTCCTGAGCTCTCCTGGACTGCAGCAGGCTGCAACCAGCATCTTCCTCTGGATGGGACACCTCTCAGAGCTCATGAACTCTCCATGTTTGCAATAATCAGAGACTGTAGTCAAAAGCGGACAACGGGATCTGGCTGAAGTCCCCCCACTCATCGAGGCTCAACCCTCACCTGTTGAGGAATGCCAAGACATTTGATATGAATGTTTAACTGAATTATAGGGCAGTTTTTAACCGGCATCTTTACACATCTTTGTGACTGTAAATGCATGCATGTGTGTACAATAAACTGACACAGCAAGTGTAGTAAATCCTATTTACTCACTTTGTAAATGTTACGATCCACCTTGAAACCACAGATTGCTGCTAGGTAAAAGCCATCTGTGGTGAATGAATTCACTTATAACCTTCTCTGTGACTAAGACTAGACCCAGCTGCATCTAGGCTCCATTTAGAAAGCAAGCAAGTCTACTCTGAGCTTCATGATGCCACAGGAGGATTTCTTTATTCCCTGTATTTCTTCTATCAGACATAAACCATTGCTCAAGTCTGAGACTAAGACTGGACTCAGTTGCACCTAAGCTCCATCAGGACTGTGGAAAGAAAGAGGGTCTATTCCGAACCTCGTGACTTAATGGGAAGGTCTCCCTTACTTTTTGTGCCTTCAGTCTCTCTTATCAATCAATTTCAGCTTGATTTTAGTTCAATTTTTCTTTGTATGTGTCATTCATGTAAAATGTAATAGAGTAAACCTTGCCACTGGATTTTGTTTTTGTTTTATAAATTCATATTAAAACTGCTCTTGCCAGTAACTTTGATGATCATTCTTTGAGCAACCCTAAATCACACCTTTCACAACACTGCACACTGCTTGCCCATCAAGGAGTTTTTGCTGAAGACTACCCATCCAGCCTTGCTTCAGTGAAACACATGAATAAGTGAAATCAGCTGCTGAAGGTGCCTGTGGCATCCTTCTGTACATGCCCCAGGTTCAGTAGCCAAAACGCTTACTGAACCAGTTCAGTTTTAAGCAGGGAACTAGCAAGCTCTGTTCACTTTAAAGGAATTTTGAATTCCTGGAGAAGATCTCAGCTCTGGCAAAGACTCCGCTGGCTGATTCCTGTCACACCTTTTCTGCGGATCTGCAGAAGGAAAGCTTCTGCTCCAAATGTCGCATAGCAGAATTATCAGACATTAGAATCTATAGGCTACACACACTGAAGAATACTCATTAATTTTAAGTCAACTACTGTTTCCATGTCTTTGATGATGGGGTTGGGGAAACGAATTTAAAAATATTTCTGGTACATGCCTTGAGGGTGTGGATGTCTTCCCTCTGCTGCCTTTTCTCTCTTCCCCCTGCCTCCCCACTTTCTGTTTTTCTTTCCCCGAACAACTGAACATGGAATGAAATCTAAAGTGTCTGTAGTTTCTTGTATCTAAAGAAAAGTAACAGAGTAATACTAGGATGGTCATTAAGTCCTCTTTCTGAGGAAATAAGGTATCACAATAAAGATCAGGTGTTTGCCCACCTTTTCACAATTTTAAGGACCTCAGTACCAACCAGTGAGACTAGCAAATGATTACAGCTCTGAGCGCTTCAATGGCCTCTTTTTCTTCATACAGAAATCATGTATCTCTGCTCTTTCTGCTAAATAAGCAAATATTATTTACAGTTTGAAGAAAATTTCTTAAATATATGCTGTTATAGTGGTTTTACAGCTGAATGTCCAAGTTCTGAAAAAACAGTTATACTATATCATGAAGAGTTTGCTTGGATGAGTATATTAACTCCTGCAAAACTTTATTTCAGCTCTCACTAGGGACAAAATAGGCTTTAATTCTTCTGGGCAAAATATAAACTAAGCAAATGATGAAATAAACAGAAATAAATGAAGTATATTCTTCCTTAGTCAACAGATAGGCCAGTCTATATTAAGATACAAATCCTGTATTACGATACTCAGACGTTTGTCCAGTTATTGAGTACAGGAATATATACTGCTCTTTTTTTAGGGTTATGTGGTACTAGCAGCCCAACAGTGATATAAAAGATACACCAAGGTTGTTTTGAGACAAATGAGACAAGGCCAAAAAGACAAAAATTTGTTGAAAAATGTCAGTCATCTGAAATTTCCTACCTTGCATATCTGAGATGCATACAGCAAAAGCTTCTTGTGATCCAGCCTCTCCTTGTGTTTCTGCAGATAATCTCGTAAACTTCCATATGGTAAATATTCCATAATTAATCTTAGATTCCTACGACCTTTAATAACAACAACAAAAAATACACTTTATTTTCCTGTCATTTTCCAATGACAAGTTTTGAAATATATTTACAAATGTCTACGAATAAAATAGAAAATAGTCTTAATAACAAAAAAAAATTTATTATACGTACATCATGATGCAATCTTTCATTATTTGTTAACTCTATTTGTTCAGGAAATGACAGTTACTTAAACACAATAATTAGGATATGCTTGATATACACCACGTCACTAACAAAGATCATTTAATCAATACTTTAGCTACTACTGCTAAAGCAACGCAGAAGTGCTGTGTGTGTATCTGTGCTTATGTAATACCCCCTCATTGCTGAGATGAAACTCAGAATGGCAACTGATATCAACTGGTCAGCAATTATACCATATTTAAAAACTTCGTCTGATTCTTAACCCAAGATTTTTCTTTTTACAGTAACAACATGGGCAGAACCCATGCTTTCATTCAACAGCATAAACAATTTACTCAAACACATCTGCTTTTAAAACTTTTTGTCTAGATTTTTTACCATACAGGCTGTAGAAGAATTGGTAAATCCACTCCAGGACATCACACCGAGTGAAAAACAAGAGTTACAAAATGGTTGCATTTTCCCCACTTAACCTTAAATTATTTTCTAGGACAACTTTCACTCTAAGATAAAGAACCTGGGTAATTAGTCAAAATGGTACTTTGTCTAAACCAACCAAATAATGCAATGAGCTGACTAAATAAAATGTCCATCTTGTACTGAGCAGTAGTCTACAACAGTTACTACTTTGATTTGTACTCTCTAAGTCTTGATAAAGTTATGACAAGTTAGTGACTTCCATGAACACTTGCCTTTCTGAACTTCTCAGTATGCATACTTAGGTGTAGACCTGAAGGCGTATTTAACATAGCACATACCTGCACTGTAGCATACTCCTTTGTATTTAACAATGTTATCATGCTGCAGAGATTTAAGAATTTCAATTTCTCTTTCAAAGTCCCTAAGGTGCTCTTCTGTGCTATGTTGCAGCTTCTTCACAGCCACCACCTCCCCAGTATTATCCTGCAGTGGGTCGTAGCGGCACATCTCAACACTGCCGAAATTCCCCTAGATCACAAATGCAAATACTTGAATTAAGAACAAGTCCACATCATTGTCATTCTTAGTGCTTGTGCATGCTGCGTCAGTGCTCACTGGATGAACATTCAGGTGACCACAGTTGATTACGTGAAATGTCATAAAACCTCCCTGAAAGAAAGGAATACAGATCACAGGTAACAGTCCTGTTAAGAAGCATGTTCTATGACGGAAAGCGAACAGCAAGGAAGGAAAAAAGGGGGTTGGGGTCCATTTATTTTTGGTCCCTTCTTCACAGTTTCCATTCACACTTCCAAGTTGTTAGTTGGCACACTACTTCCGCTGCACCTGCAAAAATCCCTTCATTTAGGTTCCTCTCAGCTCTTAACTCTCCCCCAGCTCTTGGTGGTTCTTCCCTCATTCGTTTCAATGTTCTACCTTTTTCCTTTTCTTTATGTTAATAAGGGGGTACTGGTGACAGCCAACATGGCTTCACTAATGGCAAACCATGCTTGACAAATTTGGTGGCCTTCTACGATGAGGCCACGGCGTTAGTGGATAAGGGTAGAATGACTGACATCATCTACCTGGACTTGTGCATTTGATGTCTCTCGCAACATCCTTGTCTCTAAATTGGAAAGGCATGGATTTGACAGATTTACTTGGTGGATAAGGAACTGGCTGCATGGTTGCACTCAAAGAGTGCTCCTCAGGGGTCAGTACTGGGACTGGTGCTGCTCAACATCTTTGTTGGCAGCATGGACAGTGGGACTGATGCACCCTCAGCAAATTTGCTGACAATATCAAGCTGCACAGAACAGTTAACACACTGGAGGGAAGGGATGTCATCCAGAGGGACCTTGACAGGTTGGAGAGGTGGCCAGTGCCAACCTCATGAAGTTCAACAAGGCTAACTGCAAAGTCCTGAATATGGGTCAGAGCAATCCCAGGCACAACTATAGGCTGGGCAGAGACTGTACTGCGAGCAGCCCTGAGGAGAAGGACTTGGGGATGCTTGTGGATGGGAAGCTCAGTGTGCACCTGCAGCCCAGAAAGCCAACCATATGCTGGGCAGCATCAAAAGCAGCGTGGCCAGCACAAGAAGGATGTCAGTCTACTCAAGTGAGTCCAGAGGAGGCTGCAAAGATGATCGGGGGCTGGAGCACCTCTGCTATGAAGACAAGCTGAGAGTCTTCCAGTACCTAAAGGGGACCTACAAGAAAGCTGGAGAGGAACTTGTATTTACAAGGGCCTGAAGTGACAGACAAGGGGGAATGGCTTTAAACTGGAAGAAGGAAGATTTAGATTAGGCATTAAGAAGAAGTTCTTCACTATAAGGATGGTGCAACACTGGAACAAGCTGCCCAGAGTTGTGACTGCTTCATCCCTGGAAGTGCTCAAGGCCAGGCTGGATGAGTCTTTGAGCAACCTGGTCTAATGGAAGCTGTCTCTGCCTGCTGCAGGCAGGTTGGAACAAGATGGTCACAAGGTCTCTTCCAACCCAAACTATTCTATGATGATTCTGTAGTTTTTTTCATCTTCCTTTGTGCAGTCACCACCTACCACTCAGTTCCTCTCCCTATGCTACACTACCATTTCCAGTTAAAACCAAACCATCTGCAAACACAAGTAGATCTGCCATTTCGCCTTCATGCTTGCTTTCACTAGTAGCTGGAGTCAAAGGAATATATAGCCATCATGCCAATAAAAACCATAAACCAGCAAGGAACCACTCTGAGATAATGGTTCTTAGTGAAGATCTGCCACCTGCACCTGGTCATCTCTCTAGGCAACACACAGGCAGGCTGCAATGACTTGCAAAAGTAGTAACCAAACACAGATTTCTAACACCTAAAACATCCAAGGCCTACATATATCTCAAAGACATTACTGAATTTTGGGACTGCATATTCACACTTCCCTGAATACGGACGCACAAAAAATCCAGAACTCCATCAGTTCTGTGCAAGACTGTTTGGGAACCTTTTAGAACGAATACCATGTATTTAAAAAAGAAATAAAAATCTGTCATATGCAAGCTCTGCATTACTGAAAAAGATTTCAGCCTTTCAGTATGACTTGATTCATTGCAGACACCACCCATCCCTATTCTAGCTAATGATACTGTGAAAATTAGAAAGATCTAAAAGGAATCATCAAATCAACTAGGTCGGAAGACTTTTAAGACCTTTAATATCATCAAACCAACCATTACCCCAGGACTGCCAAAATCAACACTACTAAACCGTATCACCACATATATATATGGTTTTTGAGCACTTCCAGGGATGGTGATTCCACCACTTACCTGGGCAGCCTGTTTCAATGCCTGATCACCCTCTTAGTGAAGAAATTTTTCCTAATACTCAATCTAAACCTTCCCTGGCGCAGCTTGAGGCCATTACCTCTTGTCCTATCACTTGTTACTTGGGAGAAGAGACCGACCCCCATCTCACTACAGTCTCCTTTCAGACACTGCACATTGTGGTCAGATATGACTGAAATTATTGATTTCTGCAGCAAAAGTTTCAATGTAAATAATATATATGGGGTCATGGTAAAAAGACAGGTCTTTCCTAGGCAATGAGAGAATTTCAAAATATCCTACCTTGCCAAGTTGCTGTAAAAACTTAAGATGTCTCTCTTCAAATTGTGTTGGGTCACGATCTTCGAAAGCACCAGAAAATCCAAGTGCTCCAATTCTCATATTTGGCAACATATCACTTTCTGTTAAAAGCTCATAATCTGAGTGACAGGAGGAAGAAGGGAAGAGAGAAAGGGAACAGAAGGGACACAGAAATTAACAGGAGAATGAAGAAACATTATAATCTTTGCATGTATATTTTTGCCTGGCATGCCCTACACTCAGTAGAGTATTAATAACAAATTAATGTCCACATAGTGATTTGCAGTCAAAGATGAATTACAAAAAAGCCAAATGACTTAACTCACAGCAAATCCTGTTTTAATTTACCAATTTTCTTTTTTTGAAGGCCTATTGCATTTCAAATTTAGCAACTATTATGCAACAATTCCACTACTGCAGAGGGCAGAAATGAGCTTGTAATAACATGTATCTTCCACTTGAAAAAAAAAAAAGTATTTATTTTATTAAGAGAAAAAAGACAGTCAGAAGCGTAATATACTTGGTTCAGAGACTAGAATGGTTGGGACAGAGAATAATCAAACCAGAAAACTGCTTTGAATGATAATGTTGACTTTTAATGTGTTCACCTTTAGAAAAAAATGAAACAGTTCATAATGTCTAAACACAGTGTTTAAAACAGTCACATAGTGTCCTTACAAACACAGATTTCTGGGGCTGCTCTGGAGAGTGGTTGTGGGTCAATACCAAAAAGGAAGGCACCACACAAAAATGAACCAATGGGAATCGGGGCTCTTTTTGTCTAGCACATTCTTCTTGCAGCACAGACTCACCTGGAGTGAACAAACTATTCAAGTCACGTATAATTGCTCTAAACGAAGGCCTGAAATCTGGCTCATAATCCATACAGTTGTTTATAAGGTTTGCTAGTTCTGTCCAGTTGGGGGCAGGAAGCTGGTGCCTATCTTCATAAAACTGTAGTTTCTGGAATTAAAAAGGTAAAAGGCAAAAGATACAGCTCTCAACCTAGACTTGTTATCACATTAAATGTACACCTGACCAATTTACGTGAAAAGCCAAGGATGACAATACAGCAATGCTGGCATAATTCAGAGTAATTAGTTCAGAAATTCCAAGTCAGTTACTGGTGGAAGATAAGAAAATAGAGAATAATACTGAGAAAGATGGTGTCTCCTTTACTGGTGATTTCATAAAATCTCAATGGGATGGATCCACAAGAAAATTCTATCCAACTGTGGGCTGGCTGAGCTCCTCCAGCTGTAAAAGGCTTTCTGAGTATTATTAAAGAATGTGTATTAGTAGAGGACAGGAGGGCAACTTCTGAAATTCCTAGATATCTATAAACTAGGTCTACATAGATCTTGGAGAGCTTATTGTAACAGCTGATTACAACACCTGAGAAATCAGAACAGGCTTTGTGAGAAGGTAACAGCCATTTATAAACACAATACTACAGATCTTTTTGTAGTGTAGTAGAAGGCAATAATCTTTTTGCTTTCAATTGAGGAAGCAAATACATAAGAAGGAATATTTTTATGGAATGTGTTTCTCCTCCATGCCCTGCCCCTAGTTGAAACAAAGTCAACATTCCTGGTTTACCTGAAACAGTAGAATTTTCTGCAACACACACAATCTTAAGAGTATTTAAAATGTTCGATTACTAGAACAATGCTAATTAAAATCCACGTACATTGTTAGAAATACTTTTTGTCTGAAGTCATATGCTGCTGTAACAAAGCAACAGAAACATGAAGAAGATAATACTGGCAACACTGTACTTTGTTCCCATAAAAATAAAAACAAACAGCATAAAAAAAACACCCTCAATCATCACTTCTGATGATTAACTACCAGTAAGAGTATTCTTTTCCTATTGTGGCAAAACACTTTACAAGCTGACATTGTTACAACGGCAGATGTTTTAAATTAGAAGTGTTCAAAGAACTGTTATGACAACAGACTCAGTAATGCTTACTCTTGAAGAATCCAGTGCACTCAGAGGTTTGTCTCCTCCACTACAGATTTCCCACAAGGTAGTACCAAAGCTCCATTTGTCTGTGGCCAGGCTTAATTGTTTGGGATTCTCAATGCATTCAGGTGGCACCCATGGTATCCTCTCCAGAAGAACTGTGCAATCATCCAAAGGAAACATCATGTTAAGATGAATAATACAACCAGAAAATTCTCTAATACATTTGATTTCATTAAAATGACTTCAGAATACTTAGGTATATCATTCTGTAATGCGTTCCTAACAACTTCACAATTTTTTGTTTCTGCCTAAAATACCCCAAATGACAGAATATGTACAAAAATAATATTTATGAATGAGAGTGTAAGACAATTAGTTTTATTGTAAAATAAGCCTAATGTTATAAAACTGCTTTAACATCATTTCCATTATTTTTGATGCAACTTCTGTATTTCCTGCAGTATTACTGAGACCTACTAGCTACTGCAAAGAAACTAGATGGCAAAGAGTAAAAACTACTTTGCTAGAGGCTGGCAAATTATGGCACAGCAATGGCTCCATAGCAAGGAATTTTATTCTCTTTACTTTCAGCTCTGAAAGCTTCACTGTCCTGGGTTCAGCTGGAGCAGTCATTTTTCTCCTTCTTAGTAGCTGGACAAGTGCTGTGTTTTAGACTCTAGTCTGAGAACAACATTGGTAACACCAATGTTTTCAGTTGCTGCTAAGAAATGCTTACTCCAATCAAGGACTTTTCAGTCTCATGCTCTGCCTGTGAGGAGGAGCATGGGAAGCCAGGAGGAAGCAGAGATAGGACACCTGACACAAACTAGTCAAGTCGGTATTCCATTCCACAACACGTCATGCCAGTACAGAAACTGAGGGGAGTTGCCTCAAAGGCCCAGATCGCTCCTTGGGTAGGGCTGGGTATCAGTCGGCGGGTGGTGAGCAGTTTTACTGAGCATTACTTGTGTTTATTGTTTTATTTTCCTTTTCCCTTTTTAGCTTTATATTCTTTTCCCTGGTTATTTCCCTTATCATCATTATTATTGGCGGTAGCAGCAGTGGTTTGTGTTATACCTTAGTTACTGGACTGTTCTTATCTCAACCCATGGGGTCTACATTCTTTTGATTCTTCCCCCCATCCCTTCAGAAACTTGAAGGGGAGAAGCAGGGGAGCAAACGAGTTGGCTGCGTGGTTACCGGCTGAGCTTAAACCACAACATTCACCAAGCCATAAAATACAACAATTTAATTTTGATCAATAATAGGATACTAACTTCAGCAGCTACCTGCAGACGCAAAAGACTCACTCGTGATACCTTACGGCATCCTGATAGTACTAACAGTAAAAAAAAAAAAAAAATGAAATTTGAAAATGAGAACAGTAAGGGAGAAACCTCACACAATGGAGAGCTGTCGCTTTATTTCCTGTAGCTATTTGTTGATAAAGAAGATACACTCAAAACTGCTGACTAGGGCTGCAGAGGTTACTTCAAAATGACATATGGATGAAGGAACATTTTGTAACAGAAGTACCTGAGATGGTGGCCAGAAAAAAAAACACACCCCAAACTTATTTTTCAAGTCCAAAGCATTAAACAAGAAAGCTGACAAGAAGACTTACTATCTCTTGGCAAGACTGTAATACTGATGCCAGGATCACTTAGTTTTATAAATGGAAGATTTCCAGACTTTCTGTCTTCCTCTCTGATAAGCAAGATGTTTTTTGCACAGACATTCCCATGAACAAGGCCTTTATCCTCCTATGAACAGAAAAGCACCTTTTAAACACTTAAAAAAAAATCTTATGGTTGAAGAGGTCTTTGAACCAGTACTTTACAGCATGACAGAAACATCAGGAAACAAAACAATGACCATACATTAAGTTGATCAAATCTCAGACATTTCATCAGTTTCTCTCAGAGTTACAGTTTCTAGCCAATTTTCATTCATTTTAATTATCTACCTGAAGTTTCTGGTTTAAAACTATTTGATGTACAGTAACTCAGAAGGATTCATCAGTATGATCCATTTAAAATAAAACTAAGAACTGAGTATTTAAACTCTATTAAAGGGAAGATTCATCTAATCACATATTCTGCCTTGAATAATGGCCTTTTTTGTTGAACAAAATAGACTGTAAGGTTAGAACCTAATGCACAAAAAGATGTGCTAGCAGTCTAAACAGCACAATGTTTTCCCCACCCAGTGGTTAACTACTAACACTACCGGGAAACAGTTATGTTCAACATCGTGAGCTGAGGTGGGAAAAGCAGGAAGGATTGATTCCAGGAAAAAAGAAAAAGAATTTCTACTGAAAATGTGTTTTTATTTCATGCTAAAACATTAAAAATTAATGGAAAATTCAGCCACACTCTGTACAAGATAACAAAGATCTGTTCTTGGCTATATGGTATACAGCCAGCCTGTTTTAAAATACCCTCCAGAGTTTCAAGAAGTAGGGCAACAGCTCAGCTATTCTATATTTATTAGCCTGAAACACTTGAATTCAGTCATTAACAAAACTGAAGAATAAACTACTTACCAGAAAATGCATGGCTAATGCCAACTGTTTGGCTACTTCCAGCTTCCACAAGATATTGATAACATTTTTGTTCTTTTTCAAGTAAGTGTCCAAGGATCCAAACTTTACATATTCTTGTACAAGGATGTCTGATTTAAAATAGTAAAAAGAGTAACATTTAAAACCAAGAACAAATAAAGGAATTTCAGGATAGAATCATTACTCTAGTATCATCCATTTTTTTCTTTGGTACCTTCTTGTTGGTGAACTAACTATAAATTAGAAGCTGTATGACACCTGAGAATTGCCACAAACATTCGTTTTATAGACTGCAAACTTTTATTTATAATTACGTAAAGCAATTTTCATCAAATATGTACATGAAGTGTGTAAGCCACAGAAAAAAAACCCAATAAGCCTCTCTTCCTATTTCTTAGTAATTGTGTCTTGCCAAACTAACAATTCTCTTGCCTTCACAAACAGAACTGTCTATGGAGGTCAACTGTAATACAGGGAGAAATAAGTAACCATATACATCTTTACATATAATTTTTAATTATATACTTATCTACCTGAAATTTTACATGCAGTTCCTGTGCATGGTACAATAAATAAACAGCAGAAAACACTCGTGGGTGTTTTTGCAAAGAAACTGATGCAGTAAGGTCTTGGCCAAAACTTTCCAAAAGTGAGATTTTCAGATGGAACAGATATGATTGTGAGTAAGTTACAGAGGTTGCTATTCACACACTGACACCAAGACTAATGATGCAATGTGAACACAAATTGGGTATCTAGCTGGTGTGACAAGTTGTTTTGTTTCTTTTCCCCTGCTTTTACCCAGAACCAATGGCAAAGTCTGATGACAGCTGTATAAAATTAATACAAAAGAGAATTAATTTTTACTTACTCTCTTCTCCACATACGCAGACTCCATAGTTTAATACCAAATGTTTGTAAGAAAGCTGGCTCATCATACTTGCTGCCTCAAAAAAGGACTTAGAGCAAGGAGAGAGATTTAGAGAGAATAAATATCAGTGAAAACACTCCCACCCAAAATTACATGATTTCTAGTAGTTTATTAAAGCCATGTGCATTTTTTCAAACATTTTATCTTCCATCTGATTGCAAAGACCCTGTGCAATGTATTTTATGTTTGTGGTTGGTTTAGGGTTGTCTGCGTTGCTTTTGTTTTTTTTTTAAATAACTGATAATCCACATTTTCAGAGAGGATAGCAATCCCCTTTTCTGCAGGCAGGTATATCTCAGCATTTTAAAAGGAATCTTTTCTTCCATTTCAGTTAACTAAGTAAACTGTAGACAAATTCGTGACACACTATTCAGTTTCCAATTCATTCTTTCATAATGCACTATGCAGTTTCCAATTTATTTCTTCATAGCACATTATTAAGTTAAAAGACAAGAAGTACCCTACCATTCATCCACTACTACCAGACCTTACCTAACCCTGTCAGAAAGGTTTCAATGCTTTTATTTCTTTAGCCATTTTTTTAGCTCTCCTTAGTGGCATCTCCAACTGCACTTGCTTGTGTACTGATTATTCACCCACCAAAACAAGATCAAAATTAGCACATTTGCCTTCAGGAAATATATTTGCATTTCTATACTCTTGCCCTTCGTAACAACTGGTTTTCACTTACCTTTAGAATACATCACCCAGTTGTAGTTGTAGTTTATTTATTGTATTCAACTGTCCAGAGTGTATGTCTACACTGCTTCGTTCAACATATAACCCTCTACCATATAAAAAATATTCACTTACTGTAATAACAGTAATGCTTAGCATAGCATGGACGCACATTGCACAGCAGCCAACAATCACACCAACCTCAGAGTAGTTTCTATGCACTTTATCCAGAACCTTTAAAAGAACTTCAGTTTGATGGAGCTGGCCATAGTCTCCCACTTCTTTCCTTACACCTTTGAAAATCTTTGTAAACGTGCCCTGTCCAAGACTCTCCTCCTAAAAGACAGGTAGAAAACAGATGAGAAAAAAAATCAGAAATCTCTGCCTGTTTTGCAGAAGATCTCTTAACCAAACACCCTAAATAACGCATATGCAAATCTTTACAGCTAGCACACCTCTAGATTCAAACTGAGAGTACAAAGAAGCAACTGCATCAGAAATGGCTTAAATCTTTGCTTATTTTTTATGGACTCCTCAATGATTGCATGAAATAACTTGCTGCAAGAATCAGAGAGGAAGAAGTTCTGTTAAAGATGTATTTAGACATCCCTAGAAGCAAAGAAAACTAACGGAAAATTAAACGGAGGGAAAAAAAATAAAATCTTTTCTCTCACAATTTTAACTAAGGGAAGATTACAATAAAAACTCCTAGTTCAGTAAATCTCCTAGCTCAGATAAGGCTCTTTTAAACATATACTGAGTTTTTTAAAACTTAGCCTGTATTAAACCTACCCGTGGAAGAAAGAACTAACGGACTTACAAATATCAAGTCCTCATTCCGGATTTTGTGAAAGACCATCTGGTTGACATTATTGTGCCTCTGTAGTGTAGGTGATGAAGGTACATCAGCAACACTATTGCTTCTGAAGACTAGGAGATTTGATTTATCTGGGAGAAGTGGGTGGGGAGAAGGAAACCAAAGTAAATTTACAAAACATAAAACTAAACCAATATTATTTCAGAATGTTTATTAATGAGAAGCTGTTAATGCAACAAAAAAGATATCACGCTGAAATCAGTTTATTCAAAAAGCCACACCATATTTCATTAAACAAATTTAAAGTCCAATTTTTTTCTACTCAGCAAAAGCATGTAGGTTCATGCAGCTATTTTAAGTTTCTTGAGTACTCCTACATTTGACAAACATTCTGAAATCATTCTTGCCTCCTTTCATATTTTAACCTCTGCTGTATTTGTAATAACAATATGGGATGGAAAAAGGGGAGGTAAGTCACCTTCTTTTGTATTACAAAGTTTTGGATATGCTTATTTTTCTGATGCCTCTTTAAAGCTTTTACATATTTTGCCCTGGGAGCACTTTATTGATTCTCATTACCTTATGCCTGCCAGAGTAATTGTTGAGTGATCTTGAAAAAAAGACTCTCCATGAAGTAAAGCAGGTCTGTTAGTAATCCAAAGCTAATAGGCACATATTTGTGGGTATATGCATGCATGCACGTGCAATCATATTTATGCAATAATTTAAAATTCTGATGCATATACACTTTTGGTTTTGATGGAAATACGGTTACAGTATTATCCTTTGTAATGTGCATACATATTTACTTGTCAAATCTTTTCTAAGCTTTTTAATCTACTGGCTAATTTCAATCAAATTTGAGAGAGAGAAAAGTGATATAAAATAGTCTGTTCTCTCACGTTTTTCTTTAATGAGAACTTGGATAAAGACGAAGACTATATTAACATAAATAGTACTACTAATAATAAGCAAAAAGGGCAGATGTTACCAGAATTCATAAATAAAGACACCACGAAAATCAAAGCTAGTTGAAAACCTTTTATTTGCATTGAAGAAAAATCCACTGCTAAAACAGGAGCTCTAGCCCATATGTAATTTTCAGTGTTAAAAAGAAGCTGAAACCACAGTGCAGCCTTTGCATAATTCAGCTATCAACAAGAAAATCACTGGCATTGTTGGTTCCACTGCTTATGAACTGTCCTCAGAAAGAAATTATATATTAAGTAGGTCTTTTCTTCTCAAGGTAAGAAAACATATTACTAAAGAAGAAATACTGCTATACACAATCCACTGCAATTACAAAACCAGTTTTGCTTCTAATATCTGAAACTGGTTACCATGATTCTTTCTGGAAGACCATCTTATAACAAAGTAAAATCTGGCAGATAGAAGAACTGAAAACTATGATAACAAATAGGTCAGCAAAATTTTAAAAACCCTATACAAACCTATCTATCTACCTACCCAAGAGTCATTTAGTTTTAATTTATTTTTAAATCTTAGAAAATGCTTACAAATGACCTCTTACCTTTTGGTTTTGGAGGACAGCATTTGACAAACTGGAAAATTATACTGTCTGAACGGACAGTTTCTGTCTGGTAACAGGTCAACAGATCTTTAAGATTACTGAAACTTCTCTTGGTTCCACTAAGATTATATTCGCCATTCTCATTCTTCGTAATTAAGCAGTGCTTATAATCCGTGGTATTCTCTCGCTGCAGAGATTATTTCCATTAAAAATAAAATTGATCAATATTCAGTATTTGAAAGCTTATTTAAGTGTATAGTATTTTGCTAACTAAAGAAGGAATGCTTCAGCAAAATATTACTATAATTTGTTATTTTGTTCTCACTACATAATATTGATTCTGAGAAAACATGATTCTACTTCCATCACTGGAATTAGTATGTTGCTGTTAAGGAAAACAAATGTTACAAAATGTGCGAAGATGAGGCTGAGAAAACAGATAACAAATCCTAGGAAAAATCCTTCAGAGCTAGCCACGACAGCTTCTTCACCCTTACATGAGGTAATATCAAAACAAAATTTTGTTGGAAGTAACAGCCCAGATATTCATACTCTATGTTATTCTGGCAAGCATTTACAGACCTCGGATGTATTTCTTGTTTTCTGTCATCTACAGTACACTTCTAAGCAATTTGTTTTCAGCACATATTTTCAATATTCACTGAATTATTTTTACAATGAGCCTTGAAAAGATACCACTAAACATTTTTAAACAAGAGGAGCTCTTAACAGTGCTTCCAACAAATTCTGAATCTCAGAAGTCTGCTAAGAGCTTGCCCAGAAAGACTCAGAACAAGGGAAAAAAACCTGCAAACAACAACATGGCTAGGTCATTTAATGGCGGGCTTAACTCACAAGCTTGACATGCAAGACTCTTGAAGCCTGTTCAGGGACTGATCTCTTAGCCTAAAAAATTCACTACCAAACACACTTCACTGACTGGACATAAAGATTTTGTGACACTGATCTTAAAATGGCTGTTTACTTCTGCATCCACACATCAAGGTTATTTTACCATTTTCAGAGATGCACCTCTGACGGTATTTAGTGACCTTGCTAGCTTGCTATAAATCAGCTCATGTACTACCTCTATTAATTTAGCTCTATTACTTTAATTAAAGACAAGCACGTCCTTCGAACAAGATAATGCAATTATGTAACAGTAATATTAAGGCACTGTATTTTTGCTAAGTGCAATCTCAGAGAAGAGGTACTTCTGGTTCTTCAGCTGCATGAAAACTGCAGGCATCTCAAGGGCGGCTGCTACTCTAGCTAACACAAGATACCCAGCAGGAGATCTGTGTTTACATAAAAGCTGCAAAACAATCCAGCTGGCCCAGCACTGAGGACAGGGACAGGACCCAAACCCAGAAGAACCTGTGAAGGAGAGAGACTCTCACATCACCATGGTCTGTATACTCAGTCTATCTAAGCTCTATTCAGGAGAGGAAAAAAGAAAGGGTCAGTGGAAATCCTAGTGAAAAAAATCCACTAAAAAGCCCCAAACTTTAAAAAAAAACCAACAACCCAACAAACTGCTCTACTACCTAAACATTTCCAACAGCTATGTCACCATCCCCCGGACTCTCAAGCTCACCCCTCCACCTGCCTTGCTCTCCTAGGCACATGGTATGTGTCATTAGCAATTATTTACCATACACGTATTTTGATGTTTCTCACAAGACGCTGAAACCTGGCCAATCTGACCAAAGTAGCTACAGAATACACACGTTCTGAAGAGAAAATTCAGAATCATTCACTTAACATCCTCAGCTCATTATTATAACACAAAAGGATGATATAGGTACTATGTAAGGCAGAATACAAACCTCTATAGCAAAGGTGAGGAAGTATTTTTTAAAATCTTTAGGACTGCAACGAAGAACGTAGAAGCCAGTCTGATTGCCTGCTTTCTTCAGTTTACTGATAGCAAAGTCCATGCTACAGTAAAAAGAAAATGTTTAGTATTGCATAATTTCAAACTGGAGGAACATCAGAGATTGGCCAATAAGCACTACTATCAGATATCGAATACAACAGCAATTCAAACTCTTCAATTTTTACAGCTTCAAGTTAATGTTTTTGTCCTCTTACTTTCCAATATTCAGAGACATATATATAGATGCAGACAGCAGTATATTCTTTTTTTACACTGAAAACATTGCAATTATTTCTTTGATGAGAAATCTTAGAGTCTAAAGAAGTATATACCCCATGTCTTACGATATGACTTTCAACTTCCATTACGAAAGAAGTTGTAATAAAGCTGCCTAATAAATAGCAAAATATTTGCATGGGTGAAAAAGGTGGGTTTGACTTGGAAAGGACTAACATAAAAGAGGAGCTGAAATAAAACATAATTTATTACTACAAGAATAATTCCCCTTAAGCCTTCCTAACTGACTATTTCCATCCATCTCACGAGGAATAAAATGGCTGGGAAAGATCTAGACTCATTGCATATCCTTCTAAACAGCCCTAAATAAATACATAGCAGCAGTCACTGGTGCAAGAAAGGTGGTTAGAACTGTATAGGTCTATATGCCTCCCCTCCATCTCTTCTGAAGGTTACAGCATCTATCCTCTTTCTGCCACAGGAAAATTTTACAGAACTATTCTGTATTAGCTGAGTAGACAGTGCTAGTTTCATCTAATGTATCTTGCATGTATCAGCTTAAAGCTTTCTGTAGCTAAAGCAAATACCCACTTTGTTCTGCATAACAAAACATTTCTAAGCTCCCATGTGTGTTTATGTGAACAACAATACTATATGAACTATTAACTTGCTCAAATATTGAGGAAAATGTCATCTGAATTCGCCTTTTTCCTTTGGTAACTCAGATAATAAAACTGCAAGAGGCTGCAGCGAAAACATGAGATCCTTTGCCTATGACACTCTATGTTGCTGCCAGGGTAGTAACTGTAATTCTGTAAAATCAGCATCATGACTTTCCTGACGGTATCACTTGAAAATGAATTCTAGTGGAAAAAAATTAATACCAGAATCTTTCCATTTATTTTTAATACATGAAGAAGGTATTGTATTTTGCAAAGTGAAAACTAAGAGGAAAAATGTAAAGCATTTTATATTACATATATTTAATAAGTACACATTTCAAGATATCCATCATAGGTCACAGTCAACTGAAGTTCACCTTCCAAAAATAATATCACCTTGTTTCATTGCTAAAAATTGCTTACAAAATTGGTCCATGGCAGTTGCTTTGGATATTTTCAAGAACTGATGGTGGTGCTACTTCTTTACAGAGATAATGGTGGGCATCTGCAGTTAATCTGTAATATCCATCAATTAATGATACAAAGGAGAGAGCTTCTCTTAAGGACTGGAACTCAGCCTCCTGTTAAGTTGCCAGGGGAGAATGAAGGGTAGAGAGAATGAGTGAGAGAGACAGAAGAGAGAGAGAGAGAGAGAAAGAAAGAGAGGGAGAGAGAGAGAGGGAAAGAGACTTTCAATTTTAAATAGGCAACACAAAATTTCTGGATACAGTAACGGTATAAAAGACATTAAAGATAAAAAAGTAGTTTTTAACTACTGTTCATATAGTTGTACCTTCCCAGTGCCACCCAAAGCTCATTAGCAATCGTCAGTGTTCAAAATAAAACCCAAACCAATCTGCCATAGCAAACCCCTTCCTATATATACGAAAAAGCAGAGGAATGGTGACAAGAGGGAACATTTGAAAGGGAAAAATTGAGTAGATACAACTCAGCATGGCACCCATCTACTGCACTGGCAACATGATGCTGGGGTTTTTTTTCCCTAAAGGAAAGGCTTTGCTTATCAAAGGGGCTGCCTCTTCAAGTAGCAAATTAAAATCTCTAGAAAAGTACCTGCCTGAAAATTTAACTAGTAGTAAGCAGAAACTGAATTCCTGAGCTAGATCACAATAGAAGCTGACCTTTAAATACTATGAAGAGAAGTACAATGGATGGAAAGCAGGGGAAGAATAATGTGGTCAAAGAAAAACAGGGTGTGGAAAAGGTCTATGCAGAATACATTGAACTGGTAAGAGCAGGGCAAAATTAAATCCATCTGTAACAATACATTTATTACTGCCAATAAGGGAAAATAGTCTATTTTAATGCAATTATCTGGATTTTCTTAATGTAGTGACAGTTGTATGAGAGCATTAAAGGCTGTTTCTACTTCAACAGAGAAGCATTACCCTACCACTTCCAGAGCCACACTGGATTTTATTCAGTAGCATAGCCCAAGAGAACAGGCTTTAGTACATGCTGTACAAGTTTGCTTATGACACTGGGTACACTCTTAGTGGATGAACACAATTCCTTGGTGAGTTCTTTGCTAGACAGCAATAAAAAAGCTAGTACTCTTGATTATGCCCAGAACGGGTTTATTAAAAGAGGACTTGGAAACAACTATCTTTCCATTTTTTATACTACAATCAGAAAACCCAGACAAACAACACACTAGAAATCAGCTATTTTAATGAATCCATACATTCTAAAACTGCATAAAATACATTCCTGTAACGAATTATATTAGTTTTGTAACAGGTTAAACTAAATTTACAAATTTTAATTTACATCAGCTAGTTTTGGCACAAAAAGCATCATCAAAACAGCAGCTATTCCACTTTCCTGCTCTGCCTTCCTCTTCACTAGCCTTTTTAGACAAGCTCTTAGTCACTTTTACCCTCACAAGCATATGCAGTCAATTACCACTATTGAGAATTTTTAAAGAAAAATTTAATGGCTCAAGAGTAAGGGAGCCGCTTCCACCAATGTGAAAAGCTATTAGGCTCTCAGCAGCACAGATATTTCAGCTGCTCTTCTGTTTCAACAAAAAGCCTTGCAATTTTTCAGATTCTAACGTGCTAATTCTGTGCCATTAACCCAGGAAATGAATGTGAATCATAATTCTACTATAAATGAAAGCAAACCATATGCTTTGCTTTTAAAAAAAGCATCACCAGAGAGACAATAAAACTAGTTAACTCTTACTGAAGTATTTTTTGAATTTAAAAATACGTTTTTACAGAGAAGTAGTAAGTAAGTTGTACAAAGCTTTTTCACAAACACAAGAGGGAAGGAAGCTCCCTAGTAACATAAATGCCAAGATGGGGAGCCCTGAAGACCCACATATCAGTCACAGAGATGAGGGAAGAAACAGCCTGGACTGGGTTTGAATGGCAAGGTTTTGGGGGGGGGAGGTACAGCTGTGGCTTCTGTCAGAAGCTGCTAGAACCTTCCCTGCGTCCCGCAGAGCCAATGCCAGCCAGCTCCAAAACAGGTCCACTGCGGCCAAGGCTGAACCCACCAAGGATGGTAGCACCACCTCTGTAACAACCATTTAAGAAGCAGGGAAAAAAAACTGCTGTGCAACAGCAGCGAAAGAATGGAGTAAGAATATCTGAGAGCAACAACTCTGTACACCTAGGTCAGTGAAGGAGAGCACGAAGTGCTCCAGCCACAGGAGCAGAGATTCCCCTGCAGCCCATGGTACAGTCAATGGTGAGGCAGGCTGTGTGCCCCTGCAGCCCCTGGAGACCTACAGTGGAGCCAATTCCACCTGCAGTCTGGGGATGATCCCACACTGGAGAAGGAGGATGCCTAAAGGAGGCTGTGACCCTGTGGAGAGACCACGTTGGAGCAGGTTTGTGAAGAACTGCAGCTTATGGGAAGGACCCACACTGTAGAAGTTTGTGGGTGATGGTGTCCCTTGGAAGAGATCCCATGCCAGAGCAGGGTGAAAAAGTGAGGAGAAAGAACATCAGAGACAATGTGTGATGAACTCATGTCAACCTGCATTCCCTGTTCCCCAGTGCTGCTCAGGGAGAGGAGGCAGAGAAACTCAGGAGTGAAGTTAAGCCGGGGAAGAAGGGAGGGGTGGAGGAAAATGTCTTGAAGATTTGGTTTTAACTCTTTAACCTACTCTGATTTGCCTGAGTCTCTTTTGCTTGTGAGGGTCACAGAGAAGGCAGGGATACTCAATGCTTTCTTTGCTTCAATCTAAATGAATTAAATGCTTAAATCTAAGGTCAGCCCTCAGGAATCCTTGACCATGAGACCAGGGAGAAGGTCTGGAGAAAGGAATTATTTCCCCTGGTTGAGGAAGACTGGGTTAGAGATTAATGAGACAAACTTGACATCAGAAATCCATGGGCCCTCACAGGATGCTTCCATGAACAGCGAGGGAGCTGGAGGGTGTCATTGCTAGGCCACCTTGCTCATCTTTGAAAACTCACTGCAATCAAGAGAGGTACCTGAGGACTTGAAAAGAGATGTCACCTCAGTTTTGAAATGGGCAAGAAGGAGGACCCTTTGAACCACTGGCCAGTAGGCCTCACCTCCATCCCTAGAAAGACAAAATTTGGAAGAGAGGCTGACACCGCAGAGTGCTGCGCTGTCATTCAGAAGGATCTGGACAGGCTGGAGGGGCGAGCAGAGAGAAACCTTTGAAAGTTCCACACAGGCAAGCGCAGAGTCCTGCACCTGGGCAGGAATCACCCCATGCACCAGTACAGGCTGGGGGCTGACCTGCTC
>WYDI02036445.1:26247-92087 GCA_009867235.2 Psittacus erithacus | reverse complement strand
CCATCCAGCCAGTTCTTTATCCACCGAGTGGTCCACCTATCAAATTGATGTCTCTTCAATTTAGAGACAAGGATGTCGTGTGGGGCAGTGTCGATCGCTTTGCACAAGTCCAGGTAGATGACATGAACTGCTCTACCCCTGCCCCCTAGTTCTGTAGCCCCATTATAGAAGGCCACCAAATTGGTCAGGCAGGATTTCTCCTTAGTGAAGCCATGCTGGCTGTCAGCAAGCACCTCATTGTTTTTCATGTGCCTTAGCATGCCTTCCAGAAGAATCTGCTCCAAAATTTGCCAGCACAGAGGTGAGACTGACTGGTCTATAGTTCCCTGGATCATCCATTTTCCTCTTCTTGAAAATGGGGCTCATATTTCCCTTTTTCCAGTCATTGAGAACTTCACCTGACTGCCATGATTTTTCAAATATGATGAACAGTGGCTTAGCCACTTCGTAAGCCAGGGAACTTGGAAAGAAACATTTGGCTATCTCTGGCTTTGTAACTTTTCTAGGAGAACAGTCCAACACCTCCCTTTACTGAATTGTCATTTCTTTTGGAATGGAATGGTGATGGTTTGCCAGTTATCCTTAAATCACTTCTACCACCAGACAGACTTGAAGATAAAGTAAGGAATGTATTTATTCAGGAATCCAAAGATCAGCAGTAAAATATCCTTATTTAGAGGCAGCTGTGCAGAAATAAAAGAAAACTTACAGCTGCAGACAGATTATTCTAACGCTGTTCCCAGTTTTATCCCGTTAAAACTTTCTCAACATGCTTACGTACTGGAAACTTATCTTTAAGCAAGACTTTGTCCAGAGCATGGCTTTAAGTCAAGGGATGTTTTTCAGGGATATGTGTCCTTGCACATCTACTTTCTCCCCTAGGATGTTTCAGGTGCCACTCACACCTCTCCCATTCATGCCATCACCTGACCTGAGTGTTGGTGCCTACTGGATAGGTGGGCATCTATCCATTTTTTCCCCAGGCATGGAAAAGATATCACTATCCTGGTGCTTACTTTAATGCATGCTGACTATGAAGGAAAGCTTCTTCTTGAAGGCTGAGCAGGATTTAAGCCTCCTTGCATTTATTCTTTATACACTAAAAACACCAGCTCATATGGACACTTCATTAGGGACTGTAGTGAAAGGACAAGGGGTAATGGGTTCAAACTTAAACAGGGGAAGTTCAAATTAGATATAAGGAAAAAGTTCTTTACTATGAGGGTGGTGAGGCACTGGAATGGGTTGCCCAAAGAAGTGTGAATGCTCCATCCCTGGCCATGTTCAAGGCCAGGTTGGACAGAGCCTTGGGTGACATGGTTTAGTGTGAGGTGTCCCTGCCCATGGCAGGGGGCTTGGAACTTGGTGATCTTAAGGTCCTTTCCAACCCTAACTATTCTATGATTCTATGACTCTATGATTCATATATATGCATAAGCTAACAATTATAGTAGATACAAACATATAAACAGTGATAATGTATGTAGTCAGTTACACCTTGGCTGTGTCAAGACAAGAATTAATGTTAGCAAAACTATTTCAGGCTGACAATGGCGTGAACGTGCTTGGCACGAACAACACCCCTGCAATATCCTATGAGAGCATTTTTTTCCATTGAAGGTATGGATATATTGGATAAGAGATTTTTGGAAAACATTAAAACCAAAAGTCATTTATCATACTCCATATTCTATTAGCACAGTTTTATTTTCCATCTGTTCTCCCAGATCCATAAGCCACACTAGCCAATGCTTTGCATCAAGCATTCTCTGTATTTCGATCCCGTATGAGGCATTAGTGCCCATCTTCTTTTGCAAAGTTTCCAAACTGGCCACCAATAGCAAAAGTTTTGCTTCTTTTGTTAGGACTGCAGACACACATGGCATTGTCACATTAACATTAGGAACAATGGTCTTGAATTTTTTGACATTAACCTAATTTAGCCCTGTGAAGAACGATTTTGATCTATGAGTTATTTTGCTTTGCATAAGCACTGCTGGCTCACCGTTATTATGCAAGAGGGTTGCTCTTGATCAGATCCTGGCATTCAAATATACCAAGCTAACAAGAAAAAGCTGAACAATTAAAGCTGCTAGCATGATACCTTTTTTGAAAGAAGCAGAAATGCTCTGCTACAGTCACACTGAGAGATGATGCAAATAATTTTTCATCATAGAAGCAATAGGTCACACATTTGAAAGGCTTCTCTAATCAGTCCTTTAGCATAACTGTGCCAGAAAGGTGACTTTAGGAGCTGTGTTTCTGGGATCCCCTGAGCCTCCCTTACCATACCTTCCTCCTCCTTTTCACCAAGCCACAGTGCCCTGCAGCATGTGTAACATCAGTGGTGTAACACTTTTCTACAGACAGGGAAGTGACTTCACATCATGTTTGGTGGCAGATGACTGTGACTGCAGAGTAACTCCTACTGGGATGGGTACCCTGGGGTGAAGCTGCAGCAGAAGCTGGGGAGTGAGGGATTTCTCCTGCTGGGACAGTGAGAGGCCTTGTGGGAAGGGTCCATCACAAAGCTCAGCTTTGGGTCCTGAAACATTCCATGGATGGTTTATGGGCCTGGATGCCATAAATCAGAGGAATGAAAAGAGCAGCTGAGCTGGTTAAGTGCCCAGGTGAGCTCTTACCAATGTTCCTCATGGCTCTGCTCAAACCAGCCTGGAAAAGTCCTGCAGCTTTGCAGAGGAAAGGGCACCCTCTGTGTTGTTTTGGTACCCAGCTGTAGAGTAAATGGAGATTCACATTTCTTCTGCAGCACTCAGATTTTTCTTTATTTTTCTTTTTTTTAAGATATAACCTCCCCCAACCTATTAGATTTTATTAATGAAATTATTGCATTTCTAGACATCAGCATTTGCTTTCCTAAAAATTTGATCTGTAGAAGGTAATCTGTAGAAGGTAAAGTTGTCTCTAGAGCTCTTCCTTTATAGAAGGATAGATCAGGACCAAAGCAGGATCAGATCCAGAGAGCGCACATGTCTGGGATCTGGTGTCATTTTAGGGTTTGTTGTGATGATGCACAGAGTTAAATCCCCTAAAAACATTTCGGCATGCAAGGCAGAGAGAACTTTTCTATTTGCACTTCCCTTTTTTCTGGTCTTTTCCATGCCATGAGGCCTTTATTTTTATAAACCTTTAGGTTTAGCAACTATTGAGCATCTGCAGGTCCAAGCTCAATTGCAAACCATAGGCAATGCCCATGACTCATGCAGGGACTCAGAAAAATGCTTTCTTCTTGATATGTTCTTGCAAAGGAGCACATTCTTCCTAAAAGATAGAAAGAATCACTGCTGTTTGCTGAGCTGGAGCCAAGTTTAGTGCAATCACAGATCAAAGAGAGGTGTGAACTTCTTGTCTCCATCTTGGCAGGGGCCTTTCCAGAATAGTTAATGTTTGTGCCCCAAAATTAAATGGCAGATTTGTTTACAGACGTGTTTTCCAAGAGAGGCTTGGGTTACACTCAGCAGCTGCCCCTATCGCTGGCGCTGGGCATATCTTGCATGTCTGGGTGATTTATCCATTTGAACTGCTTTCCACAAGGCTCCCGCTTGGGAGGCAGGAGCGTGCTCCAGCATGGTGGAGGAGCTGTAAAACAGCAGCTGCAACAGATGGCTTCAGCTCTTGTCTTGGTTTGGAGTGCCCTGCCAAAGTGGAGCCAGTCGCGCACGCTTGTGCATGGCTTGATGGATGGGGGGATAACATGAGAACATTTGCCGACTGTAAACAAAGAGGAATAATGTGGAGATAAACTGGGAGATCTGGGGAATGAGGTGAAGGGGGGGAACTGCAGATGTTTGGAGGAAACACCTGTTAATCTCGAAGAGGAAAGAAGTGGTTGCGAGGCTGCTAAGGAGGCAGAGATGGAGAGGATTAGCTTGTGGGTTTCATAGCTTGAATGTGGAGGGGAGGTTGGCAGAGCACACTGCTGACACCACAGGTGCTTGGGACAGAAAGGAGGCAGGGGAGAGATGCGGCGTGCTAGCTGTAACAGCCAAGAGGAAAAGAGTTGGTGGAACACAGAAAGAAATGCAAAGAAAATTATGGTAATGCTAGGGTGGTCTAGTATTACTTTGCATGATGGTTTTATGTATGTATGTTTTATGTATGTATGTATGGCATACAGATGACAATTAGAAAAAAATCAGCAAATTCATGGCCAGGAGATATGCAAAAACAGAATGCAGATTTTGCATGATAAAGACCCTAATCTCACCATCCTTCAGTATACAGTGTAGAACATGGCTCGATTTTGGTTTTGTCTATTTTCCCTTAAGTGGAAAACAGGTACATAGGTTCCTAGATAAACTGGGGTCTGCTTACCATGGCCATTCTTGATACACAGAATAATATGTCTTCTATTTTAGAGCTTGGTGCAGAAGTAAAACGGGAACAGTATCAGCTAGCTTAGTGTATATTTTTAAAGCTTGAAGAAGTCACTGTGGCTTTGGGGTTTTTTTTCACAGAAATCTGAAAATCAGAGAGCTCTGTGCATTTTGATCAGTGTGTTAACTGACACATGGCAAAGACATGCGGATTCCTTGTTCTGCATGCTTTCATTTTGGTTTCTGCCCTCCAATGACTTAATGGCTAAACATGTCTGCAAAGACTTTTAATACATGGCTATAGAACTTATTATTTGGTTTTAAATAGTTTTGGAAAAAGCTGAGCAGCTCTGGTGATGGTACAAGTAGCTCTGATGTTTAGCTGGGGTACCATAAAAAGCCTTTCCTCCTGGTAAATGTCCTGTTCTCTGTCAAACTTGGCCATAAAATTAGGATGCCTGTTATCACCCATATAGCTTTTTCAGGCATCAGCAAAATCACTGTATGCTCTTACAAAGCACATCACTGAACCAGACAAAGTATTCATACAATCAGCAGAAGAATTTTCATGTTATGGATGAGAAAAGAGGCAAATTAGTGACTCAACAAAGAGAGAAAACAAGCATTTGAGGTTCATCACAGTCACGTACAGGATCTGGGTAAAGGGAAACAGTAGGTGTCAGGTTTGACATTAATTTTGGCACTTGTGTCCTGGCTAATCTAGGCTATAGAGTGAAATTTTTCTCATTGTGCTAAATGGCCTGAAAGGAACGCGGTAACCCTGCACTGCACTTCTATCAGCAATGTAACGAGCCACTAGCAAAGATTGAGTTACCAGTTATGCAGCTGATGATGTCTCCAGGGGAAGGATATGCACTGTAACGCCAACAGCTGCTCTTTATAAACATAACTTTTTGATATTCCCGGGCTTGTTGCAAATTGCACACCATGGCCTCCAGCAGGCTAACCTGAGCCACAAGGCTTGCACCAGGGCAATGCCAAAAAGGGAGGACACAGCCCTATTCCACAGTGTGCAGAGATGATAAAAGGCTTAAACATTTTGTGCACCAGGTTAGATTTACCACCACTGCCAGCTGCATTAGCCTAGTTTCTATTCCTGAGCTGTTTTGGGAAGTGCCTTTGAAGGTAGTGTAATGTCATACTAGTTTTACAACTGAAGTCCTACTTACTATGTCCTAAGAACAGCCTATTGATTGTGATATAGTGTGTCCCACAGGACGATTTTAGGGTGCTTAAGCACCTCTGCTTGAGAACATGTGCTCCCCATCCAGCATGAACCTTGAGGCCAAAGCTGTAGGGACAGGGTTATCACAGCCAGTCTTGGGGCTTCTTGCTGGGCAATGTGCTGCTTCCAGAAGGATTCTTCTAATGGCTGTGGAGGTCTGGGAAATAGTCTGCTAAGGGTTGGTGGTTTTTATGATCTCGGTGTGTTTTCCAGATCTTGTTCTCAGCAGTGCTCTCTCTCATAGTTTCCTCTGTTAGTGGGAAACCTGAGCCCCCAGGAGCTTAATTTGTTTTTTTTTAAGTGCCTGGCACTTACAGCTCTGTCCTTCAGCAGGACTTGCACGCACTTGCCAGGCTTGATAAAGTGGATGTGTGTGTCATGTCCAAGGTCACACAATGAATTAATGCCATGGTTGGAATTATTATTACTTATTATAGGTGGGCTGGCAGTTGCACCTATGCTTAAGGTAATCTAGAGCTTCTATTACAAAAGTCTGCTTTAGACTTTTATGCATGCCAAAACAAAACTGCTTAGGCTGAAATTCCTTATCCATGCAACCACCCTTGCATTTGGGGGCAGGTGAAGAAGGCTGGGATTTTGCTTGCTTAATTTTGTGTGTGGTAATTCCCGACTCTTGCTGCTGGGGTTGCAGTACTGCATTTCTCTCAGAGAACAGTTGTCTCATGAGAAAGCACCTCTCTTCTGAAAGGAGTCCTGAAAGGTTCTTTTGCACATGAACTCATACTCACTGGTGGAGTTAGGTACAGTGAAGTAAAGACATTAATTCAAACAGGCAGGTAAGTGTGCAAATGGGACACCAAAATTCAGTGCTACTGGGATTGCTTCTCTCATCTGCTTCAAATGCAGGCAATCACTTGGATCCCTTTGTCACTGCAACCCATAAATAGTTGTATTTCAGCCTGTTGTTAGGTGAAGCCTGCTTAGCTTTTGTCAGGATTTAATATGCTGGATTATGAGGGTAGATTTAGTTTTGGATTGAAGAAGTCTTAGCAAGATCCAAAAACAGCAGCTACAGCAGTGTGAACAAGTATTTCAGCCAAAATGGGAAAGGGCAGAGGTGGGGCCATGAAACAGCTGCTAAGAGCAGTGGCCTTTTGTGAGCTGGAACATTAGCTGGGCAGATAAATGGAGGAGTGAAGAAGAAATTATTTCTCCTTTCCTAAACTTGTTTGCACTCTGAAAATACATCCAGAGCTCCCTCTGGATAAACAGACACCACCCAGTCCTCTCTGTCCTCAGGGTATTTGTCAGTGCTGTGTCACTAAGATATGGGGCAGTTAAGTAGGGGCAGAAACGCAGCAGTGCAGAGTGTGGACTGGATTCATCTCCCTCAGTGTGAGTGGGAGAGGGCAAGGAGAAGGGGAAAAAAGGGGAAAGCTCCCCAGGCTTTCCATGCAAAGTCTGGGTTTAGAGGGCTGGGAGTCTTGGATGTGTGAATCTTCAAACTAAGGCCCATCTGCATCACTTACCTGAATGTGGTATTTGTGCTGGGGAAGAGCTCCTCCCTGTGCTCTGAGCATCTGCCAGCCTCAAGGCCTGGGGGGTGCAAGAGAGGGCATGGGATGGACCAAACACCCTGCGCGTTTGGGTTCAGAAACAGATGAGAAATTAATGGGGGGAAAAGGACAAAAAGAAAAAAAGAGGGAAAAAGTCTCTCAAGGTCATTAAATTTAGTTTGCTCTGTCTCAGAGTGTTCCCAAACCAAAACCTGTGGGAATTCAGGAAACTGTTCTGGGAAATATATATTCCCAAGCATGAACTATTGGCCATTGCTGAAGGCAAGAAAATGGGCTAGGCTAACCTACATCTGGTCTACACAGCATTTTTGTGGCACATGACATGTAGCAAGGGCATCTCACTCTGAGTGGGGTGCATTTCACACAGCTTCAGTCACCAGAAGTTATAGCTGCCTGGTGTGAGTCATCTTCTCTCCTCCTGTAGTCAGCAGTGGGAGACAGGCACCTCCACACACCAAAGAAAGCCTGCAGATAACGAGCTTACTCTAGATGCCCGCTCTTGATGGCAAAAAGTAGGTGAGGTGAACTGCTGATGACAGCACCCATGGCAAATACAAAGGTCACAGGGCTCTGAGTGTTTCAGCCTGTTCTCAAGCCTGCATGTATCTGCAGCGATGACATCTTCCTGGCACTTCAGCTCAAAACACAGGGCAGGAGGGGAATCCAGGCAGAGATGGGGCCCTTGGGAATCGCACACACATTTTGCTGCTTCATATAAAGGCACCTCCAAATTGCCTGTGCTCCAGAGCCTGGGCACAGTGGTGGCAGTGAGGACAGCCATGCACCAGGAAGGAGCTGGGGTGGTATCCTCCAGGTGCTCCTCCATCTCCAAGATCCTAGAGGTCACTGGCATCCCTGGGGCTGCCACTGCTGTAGCCCAAATGTTGACTGCCACAAGCATTTTTCACAGGCATGGGAAGGACGGAAGTTATGCAATGCTCCTGGTGCCCCATGTGCCTCCTGGCAAAAGCTCTGTGCCTGCAGATTTGCATAGGGGTCAGCATCTGTGCATGCTCTTCCTCCAAGTGCAACACGGCTGGGTTTGAGATTTTCATAGAATCATCATAGAATCACAGAATAGCTTGGGTTGGAAGGGATCATAAAGATTATTTAGTTCCAATCCCCGGCTGTGGGGTTTTACCATTGGTCCCTCACAGTGGGGATTTGCCTTGCCACTCTTTGCAAGTCACAGAAGATGCCTAAGCATCCAAGAAGGATGTATATCTTCAGGATAGCTTTAACAAACATCTCACCAGCTCACACCAATACCGTCTTTTCTAAAGGAAGAGCTCTACTAACAGATATTCATGGGAATCTGGCCTTGTTGTCCTGACATTTGTGCTTATGGTAGGTAGCACAGTGATTAAAACCATGATGTTGTTGGGCCTTTAATCTGATTTGGGGGATTTAGAGGTAGGTTCTGTACACACGATATTCACTGCCAGAGACTCAGCAGCAGACCCAGAGAGGCAGAGGAAGCCTGTAGAGATTTTGCTGGGACTTTTGCAAACACTTTTTTTTTGCAAACACTTTACACTCAGGCCCTTGCAGTAAGGAAAAGAGGATTAGCATTTGCTGTTATGAAATGGGGATTTGGCTGTGCTAGCAAGCCACCAGCTTGCCTGCTTCCTCTAGCCCTTTGCAGTCCCAGTTCATGCCAGTACCTTTCAAATAAAACATTTGTACATAAAAAAAGGACATATAGTGATAGGCCAAGGGGAAACGGCTTTGAACTGAAAGAGGGAAGATGAATATTAGATGTTAGGAAGAAGTTCTTTACTGTGAGGGTAGCAAGATACTGGAGCAGGTTGCTCAGAGAAGTTGCGGTTGCCCCATCCCTGGCAGTGTTGGATGGGGCTTTGAGCAACCTGGTCTAGTGGAAGGTGTCCCTGCCTGTGGCAGGGGGCTTGGAACTAGATGAGCTTTAAGGTCACTTCCAACCCAAACCATTCTGTGATTCTGTGAAACACAGGACAGTGGGGGCAACCAGCTTTACAGGACATTCTCTTTTTTTTCAGAGAGAAAAACAGTAATGCTCATGATAACAGATCTGTAAACCACATTCTCTAGTAGTTAGATGAATTGCACTGGGAGTCCACATCTACCCTGCTGTTTGCACTAGATCCAAATGTGCTCTGTAATTGGGTTGACACCTGAGGATTAAACATGTCGTCAGTGCTCAGTGCATCCTGGACTGGGGAAAAGGACAACAGTCTTTTATCCAGGTTGTTTCTACGACATCACCCAGCCCTTGGAATCAGGCAAACAAAAAAATTGGCTAACATGAAAAGGTTGAGGCTTTCCAGAGCTGTTCAAACATATGTCCCAACTAACACATTTTTGCTGCTTATACAGCTCCTCGTAACTGTTTATTGTTCTGGGAAATGCAAAAGGGCTGTTTACACAGTAGCTAAAGGAACATGTGGCAAAAGGCCACTAGCTTTAGGATGAACACTGTTTTCATCAGGAATCATAGAATCTGTGTGAATCTCATCTCCCAAACTTCTCTAGGCAATGCTCCTTATCCACAGTGCTTGGAGGCTGGACACTTCTGCATAGACAAAAGAAAATGTGTGAGAGCCATTTGTTCCAAGAGCCTTAACTCAGGCTGTGAAATCATGTTGCTCGGCAGAGGCCGAGGACATGCTGTTGTGAGCTTTTTAACTTTAGGATGAGCCTTTCAGATGCCAACTTCTCGTTGGTTTGGAGTTAAAACCATAAAACCTGACTGGGCCCCACATCAAACCATAAATCAGTTTGTCACATCAGAAAGCCTGGCACACGGTTTGTGTTAGTTTCCAATCTGTACAGCTTGACCCGTGCTTGTTTTCCAAGTCAACTGCTCAGGGGCAAGCTGGGAGGTGACACTATCCCCTAGAGACTATTGCTTAACCAACACTCGGAAGAGAAGAGGGAGGTGAAAGAAATGGGGGGGTTCTTCAGGACTGTGGAAGTAATAAGTAAATCCAGCAAAGAAATTAAAGCCCCAGGATGAGTACTCCTGCTTCAGCCAGGAGGATGAACTACAGGCAATCCAGTGCAACAGCACGAGGTACGTCTTCAGAGGAGGATGCTGCTGTGTAAAGGGGTGTCATTTGCCTGCACGTGGATACTGCCGAAGCTATTTCTTCACCTCCCCATCTTAAAGAGAGGTTTTCTTTTTCCTCCCCCTAATAAAATACCTTAAAATAGTTCAAATCATATCTAGGACTGTGTCTCTCCTGCAACTTTCTCTGAGGAAGTACATAGAAATGCAGAGATGGGCCCAATATTGGCAATTTGTATAGGCAGGTTGTAATCCCACCTCTGCACTGAGCTTTGCCTGGACAGATTTTCCTCCAGAGCCAACAAAACACAGTCTACATGAGCTGCTGGAAGAGCTTTTTTCCACTTCTGATCTCTTTCTTCTTCCATGTATAACTATCCCCTTCACCCAAAATCACACCTGCATTGCAGCAGGGTGTGCTGAGAAAGGAGCTTGCTCCTGAGCTATAGCCCCTCTGCCCACGCAGATTAATTTTGTGACCTCAGGCTAGTCTTTATAGTTGCTATCTTTTCTGCTGGGAAATGGTAGTGCTGGCACTGCTGCTCCCCACATGAAGTGGTGATAGGCTAAAACAAGACAGGACATGAGGCACAGGCACTCCTGCAACAAGGCTGCACACCTGGGATGGACAGGCAGACAGATGGACGAAGCGGAGTTGGCATATGTTACATACATGGAGCAGTCAGCATTCCCTAGGGTGTTTTCTGTTAATCCCAGAGCCCTGGCAGATGATCTGATTGAGAAATGAGAGTTGCTCACAACTCAGCCAAAATATCAAGCCCTGAAATATCGCCACCTCCTCAGGGTCCCTCACAGGACCTCCCTGCAGCGAGTGTATTTTAAGGTCAGGATCTCAAATGGAGCAGAGTGAAGGGCTGGCACAGCTCAGGAGCATGGTAGTCCCTTCCATCAGGTGCCCTGTGTTGCTCCCACTGTGATGCCTTAAAAGGCTGGTAGCACCGAGATGCTGTGGTCCTTATCTCCTGCTAATGGCTGGTACTTGGGAGATACTATATTTATAGCTCACCCGAGGCGCAAATGTCTAACTGTCTAATTGCTGAACACATAGTTTGGGCAATCCAATAAAGCAGCGAGTCTGTCCCCGTCCTCTCTCATTCGCAGACTGACAAGCAGAGGCAGCATAGAGCTGCAGCAAGGTAAGGCAGTGCCTTGTTTTGGTTTTCATTGTCCTTTGGGCCCTTTCCTCCTTTTAGCTTTTCCCTTTGCAACGATTTCTCAGGGCTCTGTGTAAACACCATGAGGGGAGCGCTGCTTTCTTAGGGGAAGAGTGGATTTTGAGCTGTTTGTTCCCTGGTTGATGGAGGGGCACACACAGAGCATCTCTCTTTGTATTTCCAGTCTGCTGTTGGGAACCAGGTGCTAACTAACAGCTGCTCTTTAGTTTCTGCACTAATAATACTCTGCCAGGTTTTCATGTTCTCAAGGAACACAGCTATGTCTAACTACAGAGGCGTTCCTGGTTTGAATAGCAAACTGAATGACTTCAAGTAAAAAGCTTTTAATTAGGTTTGTTTGTGGTTTTTCTTCCCTTTATAAGCATTTTCTTTTTTATGATGACTATTTGGAAAATGAATAGATAGTGGGAAAAAAAAAAAAAAAGAGGACAGAAGGAACATTTTAGTGTTTTCCCCTCTTTCAGTCTATTTCCTAATGGCCATGAAAGAAAGAAAGGCAAATTACAGGAGATGCTTGCTGATTTCATGTTTCAAACTATTACTTGTTATGGATTACAGCAGCTGTGGGAAAATGGAAAAGAAAGAGAAGTTACTGAAACGTAACTGTGTTTCAAAGCAGGAATTCATCAGAAGTAGCCTGTAAAATAGCTTAAGGAATAACTGCCGAATGCTAATTATCAGGCTATTGTTGCATTAAATGACTTTTAAACTCATCTTATGAAAGCATTAATTTTCAAATGAAGCCAGTGAAAGAAGACCTCTTTGGAAAAATAAGATTGTTTGTGCATTTTCTGTTTGTGTGCATTTGTTTGGATGCATTTACACATGCATTTTCAATATAAACATTCTTATAACAAAAGGCTTTTTAATCCAAAGATCACAAAGTATGACACAAAGGTAAGCAATACAAATTTACTTTTAGCCCAAGAACTGAAGTTATCACATTTTGCACCAGAGTTTGTTTACTATTCCATTATTTAGGAAATTAAATGAAAGAAGGCTTTTTTTCCAAAATGCTGAGCAACTATTGCTCCATGGGCTTCTGCAGGATCGTGGGTCCCTGGCACCCCTGAGGAGCAGGATTCCTTAGACCTGACCCAAAGTCAAAGGTAGTAGGAAATGTCAGCCCATTTAAAAGAGTTGGGATTGCGCTCAGTCCCTAAATGAGGATTTCAAAGGCAAAAGGGTAGGTCCTTAGTTGATCTGAAGCTGATGGAGAGCCACCATCTTCTGCTGAGAGGTGCATCAGCTCCTGATCTGTTTGGTGGACATGAAGCAATTGGGTCTGATCCCAGGGCTGTCTCTCGGGCTCTGTCATGGCAACGCATGCAATACATTCAGCAATGCTCGCATGGCAGATGCAGTGCTGGGGCTCTGTCCAGGTCATTAAGAACTCCTGGCCTCTAAAATCAAGTGGCCACATCCAGAACATCTTGTAGGGACAGGATTTTCTCCCAAGCCATGCTTTGGTGGGAAAACCGTAGCCAGGTCTGGGCAGCTGACCAGTGTGGTTGACTGAGTCTCAGTGCTGGAACTGTCCATGTTTGATTTATGAGCATAGACATGGCCCCTGATGGTGCCCTCACACGTCCAACTTTAACCACGATAGGGACTCAGTGCCATTGTGGATGTCCTCAGTTAACATGTCTTTCTGGCTGAGCTCTCCAGGCTTATGCTGGTGGGGGCTGTGGCAGTCAGGGTAGATAGAGCCAAGACAGCACACTTAGGAGCAAGCTATCTCCACGTTTCGTGTGAAGAGCAGCACAAAACTTAACTGGAATAAAAAGGCATGTAAAATACCCAAATCATCTGCACATGCCTATCTTATCTTGGGGCTTACTGTCCCTGCACGGATGTCTTGGAAGGCTTAATGTCTTCAGACACCGCAGCCAGTGCTTCCGCATGTTCTCATGTTACTGGTGTTCTCTAGCAGTAACAGTCTCATCGCTGTGGTCTGCTCTGTTCAGATCTGCACAGAGCTCTTATCTCCTGCTCCCCAGCACTGGTGAGATGAGTTTTGTACACTGGCTGAAGCCCAAAGGTAGTGTGTCCCACCAAAGAGCACAGCATTAGTGAGCCACCAGTGGCATCTGGCAGCTACCTTAGCTGGACCTGCTGCTACACACAGTCTGTTTCTTCCAAGATCTTGCTATTAAGCTAAACTGATGTGCCTGCACAGTAAACTGTGCAATAAACAAATCACGTATAAAACCAATATCTTTTAATAGAGTAGTGTCACTTCTCCCATACTAGAACTTTTCTCATGTCCTCAAATTCTTTGTCTATCATCCAAACCTCAGGCTAAAACAATAAAAATAACAAAATCACTCTGGTTGGCCCCTTGAAGTATTGCCACTGGAGTATTAACAGTATTTCCTCTGAAAAACAAGAAGCAGACTCAGCATTCCAATCATGTGCAGCAAAACATTAGGGTATTTAAAAAAAATTACATTGGCCAAACATCTTTTGCTTGAAAAAATGCAGGAACATGCGTAATAATGCAGTGTTTTTTTCACTGGATTTGAATTTAAGAGCAAAATATAACAAAAAGACCCAAGGCCTCATGCCCAAAGTGAACCCATTTTAAAAGCAGTCTTTCCAACAAGAATACTTTTTTCTTACCTATCATTTGAAATTATGATTAATGGATGAATAACTTTACTTTTTGCCTTCCAAACAGCAAGCCGTCAGAACAAGGCAGACCTTTGATTGCAGCTGGCAAGAGGCTGGGAGGGGACAGACTCATTCAAATGCTTCTTTAATGCAGAAAATGTAAAAGGCCATTTTACAAGGAAGAAATCCAAAGGAGGAAGGGAATGTGAATACTGACTTGGGGGTGAAATCCTGTCCCCACTGAAATCAGTGGGAGTTTTCTCAGAAACATCCACTGATTTCAGCAAAGCTCAGATCTCCTCCTTTTCCTTCTAATTTTGACAGTGCCAAACTTGTGTAAGTTTGTACCACCAAAGGCCATTTTCACATTTCTTCTTGCCAGTTTTCCTTTTTTGTAGCTGTGCATTGTCTAACCAGGGTACAGGCACTCTGACACAATTGTTTTTCAGTGAGATGAATTATTACTGCCTGCAATACTCTATCTTAGGCTTTATATCACAGTGGGTACGGTTTCATGCTGATAAATCGGAGGCTGTTTCAACAACGTTCATCATCTAATGCTGATTAGCTGTGAGAAGCATAGGTTGTATTACACAGAGTCCTAGATTTTCTGGAAGCAGTTGGAGCAATCCTGCCTGGTTTTGCTCAGCTCATCCTGACACAAACATGGAAGGAGCACTACATGTTTTAAAGGGATCCATCAGCTTCATAAAACTCAAAATATTTCTGCTGCAGGTTGATTTACTGGCTACAGTTAACAAGTGGCACCAAGAAGTAATGAAACTGAAAGAGCTACAAGGAAAAATATTTCCCCCCAATTCCACTTTATATTGTCAGTAACATTCTGTGTGAAGCCAGTTGCACAGCTTCTCTTTTATAACATTATTTCCTGCTGCCTCTGTGAAACTTCCTTATTGCAACAAATGAGAGGAAAACTCTCCTTCAAAAAAGGAAAATAAGTACACTATCAAACCACATTGTCATGGAAGTAGAATGGGCACAGATGCGGGGAATGAAGTTGTTTCACACACTTTAAAACAAAGACAGGCGGCTTTCAGATCAGCAGAGTCTCTATCAAGCTTAATGGATTTTCACCAAAGTCTGCCTAGAAATTGGCATGCTTTCTGTAGAGGGAAGTAGGTAACACTGACTAGTGCTCCTTTTTGGTAGTCTGCAGCTAGGAGAGCAAAGCCCAGCATGCCTAGAAATTACCATATAAAAACAGGAATACATGCAGTCCACAGATACCACCACACAGAAGCCCATTATTCTGTTATTTACCTCATTTTTTAAATGCTGAGTATCCTAATTTCCTATGCATGAAGTCATTGACAGCAACAAGCCCCACAGCCTCCAACACTGGGTGCAGAAGGCAGCAGGACACTCAAAGAGTTAGGACAACAACTATAATACGGAGGGAGATATGCCAATGCTGTATAGCATGGCACTCCTGGTACAGAACAATACAAGAGAAGAAGCTATCAGAATAAACTCTATTGTAGTTTTCAACTTTCAGGTGTAAGCCCCAGCTCAGGAATTCTCATGAGCACAGGTTAAGCACTCTGTGTGTTACATACTTGCATTGCCCTCATGTCACAGCGTAGAGTATTTCTTCTCTCAATATCCTTTTAGGGAAGAAAAGTAGCAGTTTTGCCTAATTCAGAAAGGAGAAGTAAGGGCCCGATCTGAGGACACGCTCAAGTGCTAAAGTGCGGCCAGGACTGGCAGGCTGTGAGACCCAGCTTGAGGCTGCCGTGACCCAGGGATCCAAGAAATACGTCTTGGAGACAGACTCATCCCCCTCTTCTTTTCATCTGCGTTAAAAATCCTTTAGCCAGCATGAGTGACATTGTGTCCAGTTCTGCTCAATTAAGCAGGGGGGAATACAGTGGCTGAATTCAGGTGTGAATTCTGCCTGGACATAATCTGCAGTGCTTTAGCTATTCAAAGTTAGGTATCTCTGTGAACTAAACATCTGGATTCCCCCTAGATTCAATGTGGAATAAAAGGCACATCTATAGGGCAATTAATTTCATTCTCATAGGTGACTACCTCACAGGCACCTCTCTTTCTTTATCCACTACAGTAGGATCATGGATGGGTTGTTTGGATCAGCTCACATTTGGTCAGCTAAAATGAGGTGAGAGGGATGTCACTATAGGTTTTTTGCAAAGATTACACAAAGCATTTTGTTGATCAAGGAACAAGCTTTATTATCACAAGTCTTTGACTACTACCTGAAAACTCCCCCCTCCTTTCTAATTTTTTGAACTAGGGTGCTTTAGTAATGCAGACTCTCTGTAACAAGAAGAGGGTTCTGGTTACTTCTCATCTTTCTCCTTGGTCATTTTTACTTCTTGTATTTGTCTTCCTGTGTATTGCTGTGTTCTGGGGCATTCTCTGGACATTCATGAGGTGAACCATCTGGGTGCTGTAGGAACTTTTGAAAGTCTGCTTCCAGAAGCAAAGTGGGATCGAGAGCACATGAAGAGTAGATGAATGGGAAGTGCTTCTGGTGGAAACAAGACCCATGTGGAAGTGTTTTGTTAGGAATTTTTCCTCGCTTGGTAGGGCTGTAACAGAGAGCAATAGTCTAAAGAAATTACTTTGCCTCTCAAAACAAAAGGCTGTGAAAGAGTTTGCTCAGGAATGAAGGGTTATGAAAGAGCATAGAAACTTAGGATGACAGACTGAACTTTGGTGGTTTTCTCGACCTTCCATTCTTATCTGCAGGGAGAAAAGAACACAAAACTACTTGGAAACTTGTAACAGCAATAGTCTTTTCAGCCAACATGACCTGAAAACGTTTCCATCCAGAGCATCTTTTTGTGCAAAGCTGAAGGTCTCTGAAAAATTTGAGATTGCAATGGAAACATTAAGAGTCTTTTGCAGAAATCTCGAATGGAAGGAGGAGGTTTTGCATGGGATTGGTTTCCTGATCTGATGCTCTGAGTTAGACTTGTAATCCAAATTACTTTCACCAAACTGCTTCAGCGTGACTGTGGTACCAATGGCAGCGAGGATGCCGGTGTCTCTCATTTCAGACTGACCATTTAAAATAACAAAAGGAACAGAACTTCCACTACTAATGGAAGGTGCTTATGTAAGTTTGTTAGACAATCAATGGGAGAATACCCAGTTACTATAAACAATTATGAACGACAGTTAGACCTTATCAAGACTGCCAATCATTTGTAAACTCTTTAACCCTCCATCTCATAGAATTCAGCAAGAGTTTTACTCTGAGGCCTCCGAGATTGGCTGCAGAAGCATTTCTGAGCTTCCTGGTAATAATATTCACATTTCTTTGTAAACCACAACCTTAAATAAAGCTGTGGTGTTATTTGTAGTGTCATCTTACTTAAGTCCTGCAGTTCAATAACTTGCAGATTCATAACCTTAGGAGGATTTAGATTTATTAGTGTAATTAGTGTCATAGGATACAATTGTTTGTTGCTGTGGAATACTGGTGGCTAAGCAGAGGATGTAATTATATGGACTTGATTACACGAACATAGTATGTGATATGCATAGCAAAAAGACATGTTGTTCTGCTTAAGAATATCTTCAGGGAGACAGAAGCGGGGAAGACAGTGGTTGCAGATGTTGGCAACCCAGCGCACACTTAAAAAGCAACCAGCAAAACTGTTGTTTCAAAGATCCACACTCCACCACGTCTAAAGGCCAAGGGAACATAGAATTACAAGAAATGAAGTATTCAAAAAAGAGGGACTAGAGTGGGCCAAAAAGGCTTGATCCTGACCCTGAGGAATAAACAGTGCATGAGGCAAAGGAACAGACTGCATCAAGCAAACTACTGAAATCTCAGGAATGGATATTCTAAGGACATCCTTATGGAAAATAGCTAGATCTGATTTACTGTTTCTCTGTAAAATACTTTCTGTCTGAGTTAGAAACATTTTGGTTTATAAAGGAACTATTGGCCCTGAAGCCAACTGGCATTGGCACAGCTGATGTCTTACTGTCTTACCAGGCAAAACGAGATGGGCATATCCACCTTCCTTTGAGCAGGCCAGCTTTTGGGCCTCACTGGAGACTCCTTGGGAGAATAATGGGGCTTTGGGCTCAACCATACCTGGGGCTGCACTTACAATTGGGCAGTGTGGACCATCCTCTGCTGTGTTTGGACCAACACAAGCTACCAGTATAGATGCAGGAGGGGAAGGCAGAGGGGCCGGAGGAATGGGCAATGCGTTCACCCTGAGATCTCCCTGTCATTGGAACAAGGAGGTTGCAAGGAGGTTGCAGTATGCGAGAGCAGTTTATTCATCCATCCTTTTCTTCTCAGAAGCCCTCACTTTGCTTCCAGTGGCAAACTGCACAGACAGCGTGGCATGGCTGGGCCACACTCTCCCACCATCATAAGCAGGAGCAACCAGCTTGCACATTGGGGATCATTTGGGACCGTTTACAGTCTTCCCTTTGTCCTAGCCATTCCTCCCCATGTTATCATTGCTTCCTACTGGAGTCTGTCACTTCTCCCAGTTGACCTGCTTTTGTTAATGGTTGCCTCATTTGTTGAATGAGAGCAGCTGAGCTAGCTGAGACCTAGCACATGAAAGGCACAGGCACATGCAGCTTATCATGCCTGGAATGGGTTATGGTATGATTATCTGAGCAGTTGCGCTGGCTGCTGGGAGAGGATTTGTGACCAGACTCTCAGCCTAGACACCTACAGCCATGCCTTCTTTCTCCCTTTTCTCCCTTTTCTCACAAATGCAAATGTAGAGTGAATATACAGCTTACTAAAAGAAACAGCAAACAGCTCTGGGTCCAAGGCATGCTCACATAGAAAGCCAGCAGGAGAAGCAGTGTGAGCATGGCTGTAGAAATGCTGTGGGCACCCAGCAGAGAAGCCTGCCTTGCTCCCAGGTCTTCCTCTGCCCTCTCCTGCAAGGGAAGTTTCTGCTGCCTGCCAGTGCTGTGCCTGATGCCAGACAAGCCAGTCCCTTCCCCACATTTTTTTCTGAACTTCCACATAATTAGGAACTTTTCCTTGCAAATAAAGATTCTGGATTCTTGGAAATCCTTCTGGATATAAAGAAGAGACAGAACCACTCTGGACTGGGTCTTCAGGGAGCAGCCAGGCAGGCAGGCAGTGCTCAGCCATGTAAAGCATTTGTATTGTAGCAACCCAGCAAGGACTTGCTAGACTTTATGGTTAGCCATTAGGAATAAAATAAAGGACTAGTGCTGCTTCATAATGTGATTGCTGATTCCACTCTAATGATTCAAAAAAATTACTTATCTTCCAGCATGAGACTCATTACCTTCAAGACAAGCCATTGTTACAAACCTGTATTTCATTTTCGTTTGAATTTTATTCATATTATCACAGCACCTCCATTAGAGTCTTGTGAATATAAACTTAGCAGGGACAAACACAATCCATATGTCTATCAGGCTGACATTGGATGGTATATTTTTTCAGCTCTATGTGAAGTGCTAGACATGAAATTCACATCAGCAGCTCAATGATTATTTTAATCCTATTATTTAAAGGGCCTGAGCACTTATAGAGTTCAAACTAAGCACAGGATCAACAGGACCCTACTTCAAAGTGCACAACCTAAGCTCATATTTTCAGTTATAATGTATGTCTGAACCTATGTCTCAGACCCTTTTGACTTATCTGCAGTATATATAAACAATAGTTGAGCAGAAAAACTACTGTTGCCATACAGAAGGATCTTTCTGCAAAACAGGATGTCCCTAATCATATTCAGATTGGAGAGGGTGACTGTTTCTACTTATATCAAAATATTAGGAGTCTGAAGTAATCTGGGAAGTGATTTGCAAATGCATACTTCTTTTGAATACTGGGCAAGTTGAATGGTTTGGGAAATTATAGGGCCAACAGATAACCAGCTTACAGAAAGAGTACTCAAGGAAGAGATGGTTGTAACAGGAAAAGCTAAATGATTTTTTTTCTTTGCTCCTGTGTTCACTGTGAGGAACTTGGAGAGCTTCCCACAGCAGAACACTTCATTATGGGGATCATCAGAGGATCTATTTCAAGCTGAAATGTGTGCAGAAGAGGTATGGAACAAATAAACAAAATTAATAGGAAGAAAATGTTAGAACCCGATGATGTTCACCCAGCAGATCTAAAGGGACTCAAACATGAATTAGCTGAAACAATAATAGTGCATGGCCTCTTATTTAAAACAGGCTTAGAACTGATCACCTGAAAGTAGCTGATAAGGTGCCAGGCTTTTTATATAGTTCCAAGAGAAACTGGGGAAATTAGACCCTGGTAAGTCTGATAAATTTAGTAGAAATTACTACACAAGGTAGCGAAGGAGGATAAATATGATACATTGGGAGAAATCCCATACAGCTTTGTAAAGAGAAATAATGCTTTACTAATCCATCAGGTTCCTGTAAGATGTAGGAAGCATGAAGATACAGGATGTCTGTGGTTGATAACATCTGCTTATTTGTACTTTTCCATGTATTTAACAAAGGCCCTCACCAAGCACCCTTAAAACACATAAGCAGCCACAGAGTAAGAGGAAAGATCTTTGCATGTATTGCATAAAATCAGTTGAAAGATAAACAGGCAGCTCTTACAGTAAAGGAAGACTAATAGGAGATTAGTATTGGAAATTCTACTAAGACTGAGAAACAGAAGGATCTTAGGCAACAGGGTGAGTGGGCACTGGAACAACATCTTAAACTGAATGTAAATGAGCATAAAGTGATGCACACAGGGAAAAATGTAGGAGGGAACTGTGCAAGTTCATGGAAGTGATATTCAGTACAGATACTACCTCCAGGTTGAGAAGTCCCTAAGACAAAAGATGTTGGAGGCTGGGAAAGTATTGTGACAGACTGTTCTCACCTTCTTCCCAGGACACTTCTTAGTCCCCAAGAACAGGATAACGAGTTGCCAGAACCCTTCTGTTCAGTGATCCTTCTATTGCTATGGCATGGTCCAAATACCTACAAATTACAGGTTCTGCCTGACATTAGTCATCCTTTAAAGGCATGAATGTAGACTGAAAAGTCTAGTCTGAATGTCTTCTTTCTTTCTTTCTGTCATTTTACGTCTGCTTTGGAGGGACAAAAAATTATGTTCATTTCACTTTGGAGGCAGTGGGGTCCTAATATTAACCCTTAAGGACAAACTAGACAAAGATTTGCCAGGAATGAGTTCCATCTTGTCACTCTGGCCTAGGAATGAGTTAGGTAAGTTCTTGAGGTGTCTGTCAACTGCTCAGTTTTGCAAACCTCTGCTCAGAAGCTCACAAGGCCACTGGCTGCCTGATAAAGGGAAACGGAAGTTACAAATGTTGCTGTTGGCTGTTTCTGGAGGGTCATAAAAGATGTCAGGGATGCAGGCAGAAAAAGAGTTAAGGGAAGCAGAAAGAAACTATTCACAGACATAAATTTCTGGAGGGGAAGCCATGAGCAGTGGGAGGGGGAGGATTCTGGAGAGGAGACTTTGCCTAAAAACACTGGAGCGTGCTGGGAATGCTGTGGGGAATGTGAGCTGTTTTGTATGGAATTGAATGTCTCTTGTGCTATCAGAAGCACAGAGCAATTAGCTTTTTGGAGCAATCACAGTGTGCTTGTTTCATGTGTCTGAAACAGGGAACAATAAATCATGATTATACTAAAATGATTAAACACTAAATTGAGGGGCAGTATTTGCCAGTGCAGAAGACCAGCAATTACTGCAAACTCTGTAGTAATTTGACATCACTGGTTCCACGTGCAGTGGTAGGAAACCCAAAAGCCTCTTCCCATCTGTCATACTTGGGGCCTCACACTGCAAGCAAGCTGAATCCAGAGAAAAGGAAAGAAGCAACAGCTCCTCAGTGTACACCTCCACACTATCACATTTAGAGTCATCGTTTCTAAAGACTGCTCACCTCTTGTCAGACATTCTCTGGATCCCGAAGCACTTCCAAAGATGTGCCACCAAGCTCTCTGTCCCTGGTTACAGAAGAACAATCAAGTCCTACAGAAACACCCTTGAATTTGAGTCAGCATCATATATCTTATTACGTAGCAATATATTATCCTTCTGCAGATAACTTTTCCTATACCAACCAGAAGTTCTTCGGTGCTATTGAGCCATGGTACTCTTTTCTAAATTCACTGAAGAAAATTGTTTAAGATTGTATGTGAAAACTATTCTAACACATTAAGAAAGCAAACATTCACACTGATCTTGGTTAAGCACTCTCCCAAAAATAAGTCTTGAATCAACCTAGAGCTGACAGACTTTTACTTCGTGTTAGGTTCCCTATATGCCTTGGCCTAGGAGGCTTTAATGGGTTGTCCAAAGGTATCTATAGTTCCTTCATCAGAATCTAAGAAGCTTTGTTATTTCTTATTTGCTGAGTATTTCTGCCTGAGGATCTAGTCGCCTAGGGGAAGAAAGGAAGATTGGAGTATTGCAAAAAGCTTTGTGACTGGGAGAGTGAATGCGGAGAGAAAATGCACACAAAGAAAAATCTGTTTACCCTTTGCATATTCCTCACATGCTTGGAGAAAACTATGTATCTGAGAGCACTTTGTAAGAATGAAATTTCAGGAAGGTTTAATATTGCCTGTCTATTATTTTAGGTTTAATGAACTAAAATGCAACATCTGCATGAATCTGTACTACTTCCAAAGCAGTAGTGCCAAAAATAGCAGTTCTCCTAAATGCACTTTTTCATATTCAGTGGAAGCTTGTGTTACACAGGTTCCAGCATCAGAAAAGGATCTGATGAATTCTGATAAAGTAACTTAACAGTGTACAGGATAAAATAGTGGTGGAAGGAATCAGCCAATATCATAACCATTTTCAAACCTAAGACTGCAGCTTTCCATCTCCCCTGCACCTTCTCAGAGACATTAAATTTCTCTGTAACTCAAACTCAGGGAAAGTGAAATATTCTACTTACAGCTCTTTCCACTATTTTTCTTTGTTCACTCTTTTCAGACAGAAAAAGAGGTAAGTACTGAAATTATAGTTACTCCAGCATCAACCCAGTAGCTGAAGTGAGATTTCTGAAGGATTAGTAAAATCATTAAGAAGACCTGCTATAAAAATTATACATTTTCCATATTGTTTCCCATATGTGAGGTATCGCCTTCTACACATAGAATTAAACCTGTTAAAGCACACAGGCCGCTGAAGAGCAAAGAATTTATGCTATGTAAATGCTACATATATGAGGAATACATAAGCCATAGGATATGCTTCTAAGTCACAGGATGGCATTGAATGGTACTTGTATTTTCAACCTTAAATTTAGGCACCCTCTTGGAAACATTGTCCCGTTTTCTTTGTGTTGTCTCCTCTGAAGTCTTGAAGAGTAGAATCAATGACGTAGGAGGGTGCGGGGAGAAATGTGAGTCACACATTAAATTTGCCAACAGCGAAAAAAAGCCCCTGCCCTTTCTCTCCATCTCCCTGACAATTAAGGAAATACAGTTTTCTCCCACCCACCTCCAGTGGATTTGATACTGGTGGAAAAGAGAGTATATGGGGATTTGCCAGTCACTGATCTACTTGCCAAATAAAAAGGTGAAGTAAGCAGGAGTGGACCTACTAAAGGAGGATAAGAGGTCAGAGGTTTCCCCTGCCTTCCTTAGTAGTGTTTGGTGGTGTGCATTCACCACATCATGGGATGAGGGAAGGAACTTGGTAACTCCCTCATCCCTTTCACAGCTCCGTGCAGTCTTGATGTGGCTGCTGAGCACCAAGTCCCACAGTGAGCCCACAGATCATTGGGTTTTAAATTGTCAGAGGCTGTTCTGCCTTCAAGGAGTCAGAGATATTAAATTAAATCAGAAAAATTATCTTATCTTCCCAAAGTAAACCCATGACCTGCCACGTTAAACTAAACCGTTTCAGCTGGAGCCAGTGTATATTTTAACTTGTAATTGCAGAAAACACTCGTATTCCAGCAGGTCACATCAAAAAATCTCTGGTAGAGTTGCTGCAGTGTCTGTCAAGGGACAGCTAGGGAAATCATATCATGGAAATTGAAAAAATCAAATAACACCTTTGGAATAGTTTATTTGTTTTAGAAACATTTGGAAATAAACTGACTCAATTAGCCCAAATCTAATTGCCTTCAGGGCCTATTTGACTTCTTTACATGCACTTCTAAATCAGGTCTGAGCTAAGAACTAAGATGGAAATTAATGATTATTGTTGTCACTGTGCATTAGTTTAAAAGAAAGAAACATTGTTATTACACTCTAACTAGTCCTTTGTCAATTTGTTAACAACTCATACGAAAGTTTGGCTGCCCTGAGCTCTGCATTTACAGACAGTGAAACTAAAGAACAGAAAGATGCAATGTCTTGCCCAAGGGCATCCAGCAAGCCAGTGACAGGGCTAGAAACCCAAGCAACAGCTCTCGCAAGACAAGTTCCATGTACCTCAAGGGCTCACTGAAAATTGCTCACTGGCTGATTTAACTCATCTTCCAGTGCCAGTAAAAATGCAAAGGAAGAAACAGGGATGTGTGGCTAGGGAGCACAGCAGCTTTGATTCAAATAAGCTTTAACTGCCATAGAATCATACTTCTTAATTCCACATGTCCATGGTTGTTCCTTCAGGGAACAATGCCTGCATTTTGAAAACACAACGGCAAAGGCTGCAGCAACAGACAGACTAGCCCATGGGCATTGATGTTTGTTGAAATAACTCTCATTTAAAGATGAGAGACTTTACTTATGATGGAAGAACTAGGAATAGCCTTTCCCTGCCATTTCATTCTGTCTGCACTTCTGTAGATTTGGGGTAGCTCTCTGACTGATTAACACAAGTCATCCCTATATCAAATCTGACTACCATTTGGCAGCACAAGACGACAGTAAGTACAGGACAGGATTCTTGGATAAGTTTGCTTTACAGAAGAAAGCCTTAGCTAGCCCATATGGACACCTGTACCACTACTCAGACATGTGGCAGGACCCAGTGTCCAGCACAAAAGGACATTGGACTGCCTTGCATCATCTGGATGTAAAACAACAGCAACACTGTCTGAGGCCAATGGGCTTTGCATATTTATCCTACAGGTTTCTGTTAAGGTTAAAAGCGTTCATATTAAAGAGCCTCCCTTCAGCAAGAATGAGCAGTTACTGAAATGCCTCCCCACCCTATTCCACAAATGTCAGACGACAGCCATCTCCCATGTGCTTCTGATCCAAATTCTTCCCTCTGGGAGGTTTCCCAGGACCCTCACGGTTTTGATTAACAGAATATGTTTCTGCTGGAGGGGATGATAGATGAAATTGGATTTTGTAGTAGAAAAATTAGTTCCTGGTTATAGCAGGATTAATGGTTGCCTCTTTCCTTTCCATGTGCCCACTGACAGGGCTCTCCACTGGGTCCTGAGCATGTGCTGAGACAATCTGTTCCTTTGGCTTTCTCTTACAGAAGGTTTTTTTGTTTGTTTCCTTAATTTCCTCTGCTTCTTTTTCCTCTTCACTATGGAGGAACTTGGAAAGAAAGAAGGGTGGCGAGAAACAAGAACGGTCTCCGAACACTCATCAAGAAACACCTGCGCACTTGCTGCTCATCAAAATGTGCACCTCTCCACAAAGGGGAAGAGAGAGAGCTTGTTTCCCTCTTCCCTGGGCAAGGTGCTAAGTCGCAGCAGGCAAAACAGCCAAAGCAAATAAAGCCTCATACCAGTTTCAACCAAATACTTTATCCTCTCAGCCAGGTGAGAAGCCTTAACAAATGTTTGAGTGTGAGTCGCTGTAAACCCTTCCATAAAGCACGGTCCCTTGGATTTAGCCAAGCTATGTGATTAATAAGCATCAGGGGTTTAGACAAACAAAGGCTAGAGGAAAGGAGGGAGGGGGAGCCCTATTTTAGGATGGGGGCCAAGACAGACAAGATGTTTAGGAAGGGGAAGCATCGACACCCTTTGGAGTAGAGAAAGTGTCGAACGCCAGCTGCAGAGAGCCTCAAAGAATGAGTGTCTCTGAGGCTTTTGTCTCCTTATATGGTAAAATGATAGAGAGGGGTTTTGCCGGGCAGGGGAAGGCAGCAGCCTCCTTCCACACAACGGCGGCTGCGGAGCGCGGGGATCGGAAGAGCACTGCTCTTGGCAGGCAGTGCAGAGCCCCGGCGAGCTGTACGGCTCTCCTCCGCGAGCAGGCCGGCGCACTCTTCACACATTGTTCATGGCCGTGACCCCCTGTCCCCAGGCCAGGAGGTGACATTAGCTGCCCGCTACTGCTCTGTAAGTAAATAACCCTTTTCTTTCTTCTCCTTCCCTCCCTTCCTGCTCCCCACGGAATATATCTGTGAAGGTGTCGCTTTAAACAAAGGGTGCAGAGAGGAGGAGAGGGTTGTTTAATGAATGCCCCAGTGGGTTGTCGGGTAACGATGTGCAGAGAGAGATTGCCGGTCCCCCTTTCTCCTGAGCACACCCTGAGCATGGGGTGTGAAGAGGAAAAAAAAGCAAATTTCTCAACAGCACAGTTACTGCTGCATGTCCATCCATAAAGTGACACATCAGTGAGCTGATGAGGTGCTAGGTCATTTCATGTGCAACTATTTTTAATGACTGTATTGTGCTGCATGTGTAATCCACTGGGGAGGTGATGGTAAGTAGGAGCCAGGGTCTTAGATCCCTTACACCTACCTCTGTGCACGCTCCTGCTGCCAAGCTCAACAAAGGAGCTTTTTGCACTGTAGTAAGAGCAGATGCACATGAAACAAAGGTAGCTTTTCCTCTTTGCAGGCAAACACTGAGGACAGATTGTGTACTGAAAAAATGGGTAGGCATCAGCATCCTTTTTCTTCTTTTTAAGTGGAAAGAATAAATTATAGTGCAATTCCCAATTAATAGCTCTGAATTCCTTCTTTTCAGGCTTCTCTCTGCATGCATGTTTGTGCAGACACAATAATCCATGTCCTTAATGTATGCTGTTTAACGTGGATTTCTCTGTGTACATGATAAAGGAAATTCTAACTTTCTTTGTCTGCATTAATGGCTGTTCTAAACTTTCGACTTCCTTAAATGTATACAGCTTCTATTTAGTTCACCTGTGTGTGTCATCTTTGCTGTGTACAGAGACACATACATAGTCACAAGAAAGCAAACCTCATAAAATCTATATACGAGCAGCAGTCAGTCTGTTATTGTTACTCCACTGACCCCTATTTAGAGATATGCTAACTAAGATTGCTGATTGACATTGAGATTGCCATGGTCAGTAGCTATAACATTTATTGTTGGCTATACATATTTGTTTGCTGTTTTACATAGAAATTGTCCTAGAAGGGACCACCAGAATGTTGTGTGTTATTAGATACTTACGTGCATTTGAGTGTGAAGGAATGCTATAACTGAGAACTATAATTCAGTTTCTGCTATATCAGTTCATAAACGTGTGGGACTCCCTGCTTTTTGGCTATAATCTTCTGTGCCTTTTATCAGCCAGATGGTAAACTGAAAATGATTGCTTCAGGCATCTGGATCGGGAAGGCAGGAAGAAAAAAAGTCTGGTTTTTTCAAATTTTATACAAATTTCAATCTGGTTTTTGCTCCTATACATATAACTGGGAAAGGATGCACTCTGAAGTCTGCTCCCTCAATAGAGCATGTGCATATTCTTGACCACATTTGCAGGTAATATTAAAAAAGGGATATGAGATACTATAATTATTGAAAACTCAGTTCCTAACACTACCATAGGGTTTCTTCTGTATCCAAAATCTGAGCAAAGCACCAATAAAACTATCTTTTACCCTAACCATAACATAGATGATTAGCTTTGACTTCTGAACTAAAATGTGGTTGAGGTGAATGGCACAGCTGGAAGGATACAAACTGCTATTGCTGAGAATTCATGTTTGTGATAGTTACCTCAGGATCCCACCTGCCATCTGCATCTGAGTAGTAGAGGCTGGGGGATGGACTAGTTCTCAAGCTGTTTTGAGAAAGTTCAGAAGATCCCAAGATTGCAGTGGTGGGTAGAATATACCAATTTTTGATTCTCGCCATTCTGCTAAAGGTGCTCCCATGGGAATCAGCAGCACTACACATGTAAGCACTAAGTAGTCACTTCAGGTGGTTGGGATTTATAGCAAAATATTACTAATCTTTGTGAGATAACTGTTATCACATAGCAGTGGCTATACTGTGTCATATATTGTTTGTATATGCAAAGCTCCAAACATGAAGAGCATGTAATGGTGACTGCCAACTGAAATACCTGGGTACATATAAGGCCTTGTTTCCTACCAGTGATTATACATTAATTAATATGATTTAAGGAAGTTAAGATTTAAGTTTGTTAAGGAAGTCTAGAGAAGCCCTTTCCCTGAAGTCACATCTTTGCTGTCCATTGAGGCATCAGCACTCCCAGCTGCCACACTTTGCGTTAGAGAAAAATCAGACAACTCCTTCAATCACACAGAGCACAGTCCTCCAGGATCCCGTCTTGCTATAAACATCAGGAGCCAAAGAAATGAAAAAAGTTGGTGACAAGATACAACTCCTGCAATTGTGAGGGCTGGTGACAGTCTTTTCTGCATTGCACTGCAAATTCAAGGTTTTGTTCCAAAAGAAAGGGGTGAGGAGGGATGAAAAGACCTATATTCACATGAGTGACTCCTGGCTCAGTTCTCCAGGGCACTGAGCCCTGAGCCTGCAAGCCAAGCAATGCCATACCTGCTGTCATCCTCACCTCCTTGCCTTGCCTCACAGAGGTCATTCAGAATTAAGAGAAGATGACATTAATCTTAACAATATCAGCCAGAAGAAATGGCTGCTTCTCCATGAAAATCAGGCTGAAAACTGAAGTAATGCCTGTTGTGGATGACCAGCATGCTGCCACTCTTGTGTGGTCCCCACAGAATAGTTACATGCTGGTCTGAGGCCCATTCATGATTCTCTGATGAATAAATTGGTCCTGAGCATCTTCAGACAAACTCTGGATGGTGTAGCATTGTAGGCAGTCACCTTCCCCCGCTTGGGAATCTCTGCTTCAGAGACTGGGGATCTCATAATTTGCATTTTTAGACTGATTAATTCCAATTGTGTAATTTTAATTTTTCATTTTCATATGCACAGTTATTTGTGAAGCAGATTCACCCCAAGTGAGGGTGTGGAATGACAAGGTAATGACAGATTTCATGGAAATAAATCTTGGTTACATTGACAGCCGCTGAAGCATTAACATTCCAACAGTACTAATTAGCTATATATAGGGAAAGAGTGTTTGATTAAAAAACACTAGAGGCTTTTTTTAAGACTGAACATCAAAATGCTCATGCCAGGTTAAAAGTTACAGTCCTAATGAGGCTACTTTTCACACAACCTTCTGTATTATATTGGATAATATTAACTAGGATGGTAAATGGCTACTGCACATGCAGTAATATATTGTAAGAGGAATGTAGGTGAGCATGACACTGACATAACTATCCATCTCTCCCTTTCACAGCAAATTTTCATCTTTAAAGTTGCAAATATATCAACTGCAGCAAAGCAAGGCCTAAGGTTGCACTTTTGGTGGTGGAAGGTAGTTTTAGACCCTTGGCAGGCACAAAGGCTTAAAAGCCACCACTCTTTACTTCATCTTGTATAATAAAAGTAGTAAGTTGCATAAAACCATAAAATACCTGCAAGCCTTTAACTAGCTCTGTTTTGTCATTGCTCTGAAGCATTCTTGAGGTTTAGTTCAAAAGTATCTTCAGAGATCAGGATCCCACAGCTGATGAATTTGCTCCTCTGCCCATACTATACTATGCATTTCTCCATGGTGGACCCAGCATCTTCCTTCTTTGTTTAGAAAGGATCTCACCCACAAGAGGCTTGTCTATGTCCATGCCCCCAGGCTCTCTATGTCTTTCTGTGCTTGCTTCTGTACCTCTCACATACCACAGGTATTTGACTCAGGGTTAACAGCTGATCTCTTTGCTCTTTGCGTTCACCCTCCAGCCCCAAACTCCAGCAAACAGACTGAATCAAATTGGTTTCACCCATCTGTAGTCATTCCATTTTGCTAAGATGTGCGCACTGAACAGGTACCTCTAAGTTTTGCCCAGACTTCTTTGCTGTGTTTTGGAAAGCCAATGGCACAGAAGCTGAGCAAAGAGTATGGATACCTCACAGCCTTGAAGCATTCACTGCTACAATAGTTTTATATGATAGCTGAAAGACATACATTAACTGATGCCCCAAGTCATCACATATGCCAATTACCTTAGACAGAAGCGGGCTTTGTGGTCTTGCTTCTGTAAACAGAACCAGATAGTAAGACCCAGAGCTGTATGGCTAGGGGCCAGGACAAATAACAAAGTATTCTTCCTCCATAAGGTCCTCCTAGTTTTGCTTCTATCCTTTCTAGAAAGAAGGAAACAGAATATTTGCAACACTGTTCTGGTTTTGTGCCCTGGATAGTAATACACAAGCTTTCAAAAATATAGGAGAAGAAAGAAATGTCGCTGCATAGCAATACATGGCCTCTGAGATTAATAGAGAAATTATACCCTAATTAGCAGAGAAATTCCCTGTCAATAAGAGAAAGCAATCCCTTTCTTGGAAAAACAAACCGCCAATGGGGTTTAGTGTCTACAGTCATTTAGCTTATACATGATTTCTGTAGAGTACGGCCAGAGATAATGTTTTATTAATCTTACACTATTTTTCTCCTCTATCACTTTCTGTTACCTGCTTAGATGCTTTTATTAGCATCTTCTGTTCTTAAGTACTATCAAGTATTTGACCTTTCTCTTTGAGTAAGCCTTTTCTTACTTTTCAAGGGAAAGAAGGAAGACAGAACTTTCAAAGGCTTTAAAATAGAAAATAAAAGCAAGCCTTTCCACTTGAACTGTGCTCTTTCTTGCTGTGGTAAAGAGCCATACTCCTTGTTATTTCAATAGGGTCCTTTTGCAATAGAAATGCATGCAGGAATGTTGGTAAGACCATACATCCTCCATTCATTTCAGTATCAACCTCAGATAATCATAGTGTAAACTGTGCGGGGTACACACACTTTCAAAATGTCAGTGCTCAGTTCTGTGGCATCTGTAGTTTCTACCGCTGGTGCTTGCTCCACCACTGCTGGAGTGGCTCTAAACTGAAACAGATCTCTATTGACTGCCAAACACAACAAACCACACAGAAACCACAACTAGAGTGCTCCTTCTTCACTACTATCAGTCACTGGGATTACTTTAGCCAGACACGAGGAATCTCACCACACAAGAAATATTTTCTATTTGTTTTTCTTTATTAATAGTATGTTAAGGAAAACAATCTTAAATAGCAGACTGTCCACTTTGCAATTTTTGATAGGCTGACTGTGCAATCCAGATAGGAACCAGGTTATCTGCACATGTTAATGCAGTCCATCTGATCAGAAAGCTTTTTAAGGACCTCCACAAAGATGCTGGTAGGAAACACAGTGATAGTAATTAGCTTCACTGTCTCAATAACCCTGCAAATGCATTCTCTTTTTCCTCTCTTTACTCCAGAAATGCAGCAGTAACTCTGTAGCCACTGGCAGGGACACAGGGGCTATGGAGAGGAGGAATGGCTGGCTGGGGTTCCTGCAGGATGAGCTGTGCATCACTTGACACTTAGCATCTGATTAGCTTTTGCATTGGTCATCTTTAGCTTAAGGAAGTGAATGTCCTTCTCTGGCCCAGGGTGGGAGTCTTGGCTGTTGTGCGTTAGCTCGCTTGACTCTCCATGGCCAGGACCCTGCTGCTGAAAGGTTAAGGATCCAAGGAAGTCAAAGAGGCAACACCTGCCCTACATCCAGCAAGACCTCCAAGGACTCAGGTTCCCTTTGCACTCTCTCTGCTCTGTCATAATAGTGTCTGTGGGTGCTCAACCCATGAAAAAGAGCATAAGCTGTACCTGGCTAGCCAAAGAAAGAGGGATACCACACCTTAATGTCTAAATCTAGATCTAAACACACAGGACTGCTTGGGTGTCTATGGTGTGCACCTCCACCAGCTAACTTCCACAGGCTGAAGTTTGGGTGGATTCTGACTGTATGTAGCTCTTTTTTATCCCTTTTTTGCCAGTGTTAGTGGCAAATGGCTATTCCTTCTTTTCCTACAGTAAATGAAAATTAAACAAAATTAGCTTTCCTCCCCATATCCTTGCATGGCATTATAGCCTGGTTTGGAAAAATTATTAGCTCTTCTAAGAGTAGCTTGCAGTTGCTGCAATGAGATGACAGATAATGAATGTGGCAGTAGCTGCAAGAGTTACAGGAAAACAACCACCTCTTGCCAGAAAGACCAGCATAGTTTGAACTTCTAGTTCAGAGTTGCAAATAAATCTTTGCATTTTAGCCTTTGGAACATTAACATAAATTGTTTCCAAATGCTCTAGACCTGCATGGCTTATGTCACTGGAGTTGCCAGAGACAAATCTTCCTTTCTCAGGGGAAGGAAAATAAATAAATAGAAAATTCTCAATGTTCACAGTTCTTCTGGGAAAAAAGTCAGATGGGAGAAATGTGTGTACATCTTGGACGAAGAGGGGTGTCTCCAAAGACCTTCTGTTTCCTGCACACATGGCTAACAGAACATCCTGCTCCAGGGGCACAGGTAGATCCCCATCCCTATTGATCTAACCGAGGTCAATAACAAGTCCTCCTTTGGCATCTACCAGGGCTTAATTCCATGTCTCCAGATACTTTAGCAACAAGAGATCAGATATAAATCAAACAACTCTGACATTATTTAGACAGTTTCTCTTGGCTTCTTTCTCTCTCGGCTTCTTTCTCTCTCTTGTGCATATGTGTCTGTACCTCTCAGTGTTCAACATCCCTTAAGAGGAGTTCAAGTAAGGGATGGGCAGAACACTTTTTATTAGGCTTGCAGATACAGTTGAAAAAGCAGACCAGGTCTGGTCCAGCTATCCCTTTTTCCAGTTGTCAATAGTTTCATGCAGCAGGAGAACACTGGATGATTTCTTAATGACATTGCAATCCCTAATTTTTATGAGATGATATGTTAACCGTGACAATTGCTGCTAATAAAATGAAACTGAGCAAACATGGGGAGAAGAGGAAACAAGCATAATTTTTAAGTCAGCCTACTAACTTCTTGGTAATTTTCATTCCAATTCTTACTTCCTGGGAGACACAATGTGGGTAGTGCTAACATTTGGCATAAGCTATAGGTCCTCTCTTAGGCATGCAATGGAAAGCTCTTTTCCTTTTGGAGATGTATTTATTATGTCTAAAGTTGTAGGAGGGAGACTGCATGGCAGAAAAATCAACTTCTCCTTCATGAAGTCTGAAAAAAAAGCACAAGTATAGAATGACTACTTTTATTATGATCAAATCTAAAGATCTTGTTGTACTGCAAAGAGGTGTTATAAAGGTGAGTCTCTGGCCCTCAAAGCTTTACAGTCAACAGGTATCAAATACATGAGGAAGAAACAGATCAATGGAAAGGAAGCTGAATTGCAATTTGTGTCCATCCACAAATGTGCATGGCTTTTGTGGTTTTTTCTTAAAGCCCAAAGCAGTGCATAAAGCCTGCACTAAGCTAAGCATGATGTTTTTACATGACAGGAGCCAACGGACATGTACAAAGTGATGGGCAAAAACATTGCTTAGCATGATTTCAAATTTCTTGCTTGTAAGACAAAAGTGAACCAATTTGTTTGACATTCCTGATGATTTTTCAGTAGATAGGCCCCATAATTACTTTACATTGAATTCTTTAAGGAGAAGAAAAAAATTGTCAAATAGCCTCAAAATACCACAGAGTAGATCATGAAATCCAACCCAAGATCCAGATCTAAACAGCCTGTAATTTGGGATGCATCACCCTGAATTACAGCTTTCTGAATGAAACCACATGAACCTGAAATCCTAACTTGAAGAGATATTGGATCTGAGACTGGTGCCAGACCCAATAAAGGATTCATGCAACTAAAACCAAAATGCAAATCTTGGAAACTTTCACTTCTTGTCTTTTGATTTCCGAGATCTCTGAAGTTGTACTTCTAACCCCTTCCAGCGATGCACCTGCACTGGCCTCATACAGCAGAGTTCACCTCTGTTTGGGACATAGAAATCGAGCTTGCATATCCCTGCTTTGGGTGCTGGGGATGATCCTCTGTGACAAACTTAGAGCACATTTAACAAAATGAGATCACTTTCAGGATAGGGAGGCAAGTCCCCAGGTATTTTCTAGAATAGAAGCAGAGACTGTTTAATGATTATTGCATAAATTTTTTTATAATTAAATAAATTATTCAATCAATCTATTAAATAATGCTTAAATAATGTTTTTTGCTCCCCTGAAAAGCACTCAGAAAATCATACAGCACTCACAATGAAACCTCCTGTGACCAAGAGACAGGGATATCCACCTCCAAGGGAATAGTCCCTTTTCCAGTCACAAAGCACTTCTGTATTCCAGGTTTAGTAGCTTTGGATGAAGGACAGAAATGGTATAAACCTGTAAAGGAATCACAGTCTATGATTTTGCTTTTGCACATCGTGACTGCTGAGAAATTTGTCACCCTTTGGTATCACACATCTACTTTTAATTCAGGGATAGAAAGAACTAATCCTGAAAAAGGCAAAAAATGCAAGTTCATAAATGGCTCCTGCTTGCACTTTAACTTAGTAATAATGCACATTAATTGTATAACCAAATCCTATCATTTGGAAAAATTAAGGATGCTGGGGAGGGAGTCTTCATTAGGGATTTTTGTGATAGGACAAGGGGTAATAGGTTAAAACTTAAACAGGGAAAGTTTAGATTGGATATAAGGAAGAAGTTCTTTACTGTGAGGGTGGTGAGGCACTGGAATGGGTTGCCCAGGGAAGTTGTGAATGCTCCATCCCTGGCGGTGTTCAGGGCCAGGTTGGACAGAGCCTTGGCTGACATGGCTTAGTCTGAGGTGTCCCTGCCCATGTCAGGAGGGTTGGAACTTGATTATCTTAAGGTCCTTTCCAACCCTAACTATTCTATGATTCTACGATTCTATGAAAGTCTGGCAAAAAGTACAGATCTGTCTTAAATGCAGATTATTTGAGAAAAGCTATCACTCCTCTCAGCCCCAGTTTATATTGGTCTAACTCCACTAATTTTGCTTAAATTATTCCTTTAAGGAAATTAGGTCCTTTCTAGTTCTTTCTTAGGAAAGGGCAAATGTGCTATGTAGGTCGGGCGTGTAAACTGACTCAAATCAGAGGGGAAAATAAATCACCTTTTTAAATGTTGTGGCAAAGATGACATCTTTGTTCCAAGAGGAGACTAACTTGCTGGAAGCAGTTATTAAGGAAAGATCACTTTGTACTGGCCCTGTTCTCCTCCCTTATATTTTCATTGCTAGCTGCTGCTGTGGAGACAGGCTAGAATGGAACTTTGGGTAGTCATTGCACTTTTTACTTCAGCATAAGTCTTCTTACTTTCTGTCTTTGTTATCACTCTCTATGATCCCTTCTACTCTTTAAGGACCAAGAGCACCTAACAGCCTCCTAGTTCCCCTTTGGGGTAAGACAGTTAATTAGTCCCCATAGCGTTTCTATGGTCAAAGCAGCTGGACTGCTGCTCCTGGGTTGTCAATGGCACAGATAACCAGCTGTCAGGATTTTTCTTCCAAGCACAATTTGAAGCTTAGTAGTTTCTCTCTCTTTCTTCATTAGTAGTTACTTGGAATTCAAAAGACTTCCCAGCAGCTGAGCCATCACTTGCCTACTTCTACCTGGTAAAAGCACTCACTATACAAATCAGCAGCTGAGCATAGGAAAAAGCTTTCTAGCCACTAAAACAAACTTTGCCTGTTCAGACTGCCCTAAAACCTTAATCAAACTCCAGAAATGAGGAATAAAAGATAATAATAAAAACTGAAATCCTGGAGGGGAACTCGGGATTTCAGAATGCCCTAAGGGTGATTTCTACTGGAGAAGGAGAGGACAAACTCCAGAACTGAGCAACCTGTGCCAAGAACGCTAAGCAAGTAACAGCTTTCTGTTTAAAACCGAGAGCTGAAGTTGGCAAAAGGACTGCAGCTGCTGTCAATGTCACTTGCACATGAAAGACAGAGGTAGACTCTTAAGCCATTAGTACCCAAAACATTTTAGGCTTTATAGATCAAATGGGGTTTAAAGAGAAGAGTCCTGGCAGGCAATGAAGATCATGCAGTCCAGATGGCATGTGCTTTCCGTCTGGGAAATTTCCTTGCCTAAGTGGACAGCTATGCCCTGCTCCAGCTGTAACCTCCAAACAGATTTCAGGTGCAACATATGCTGCAAGCCTCAGGTTAAGAAAGAAGCTGATGACTCCAATGAAACCCAAAATAACTTGTCCTACGCAATAATGAGCATTCATGCAAGTAATCAAAGGTATTTGTGTCATCTTTGCTTGTGTGCGCATCCAGAAAATGCTGGAGACATAACAAGTCTTGAGGAGCAGCAGCAGTTGTCCCTAATTCAGACAAGCTGACAAACCATTTGCAGGTTCTTCTGCTTGTCAACAGTCATTGTTTGACATTTGTCTGAACAAGGGCAGCTAGCTCCCATTTGAGTCCCAGTATGCCACATCTGTTGGATAACTCATTCAACTGCATCAGGGAAGAATCAGATGTACAGTCACTGCCCCCACATCTCCTGCTGTTAACAGTGCCCATAGTCCCATGCATGAGCAGAGCTGGAGGGCTGGTGTTTCATTGCAAGGCAATGATTGTCAGACATTGGCTCATTGAGAATGTAGAGAAGGAAGGGCAGGAGCACCTAACAGGGGTGCCCAACAGCTTGTGCATGACTAAAGTCTACCAGCAATGAAAACCTTTTTCTTGCCTTATGGAGAAGATGTTGCTCCTTTTGAAGACTGGCTGGCTCATCCTCTTAATGTACTTGGCTCCCTCCATCCCCTACAGAAATAATTTCTTGTTTTGGATGTATTGGTGAAATCCCATTCACAAATCCTACATGAATTCTTCAAACGCAGGCTTTACTCTTCTCTCACTTCTAAAACTAGCTCTGGTCAAGGACGAGTTCACTGGATGGCTAAAGTAGATAGACTACTGTCATTACCTAGCACTGCAAAATTTATAGTCCAGTTTCTTCCTATTGCATTCATTTATATGATTGAAAGATTACTTAAAATCGAGGAAAAATGTGATAAACTGGAATTTATATACCTTTATTGGGGGATTGGGTCAAGGGTATCTCAGTCTGACCTGTGCCTATTTCTATCTTCACGACAGGTTAGCTGGTATCCAGACCCCACCATGACTGAACGCTTTGACTGCCACTACTGCAAAGAGTCATTGTTTGGTAAGAAGTACATCCTGAAGGAGGACAGCCCCTACTGTGTGAAATGCTACGAAAACCTTTATTCCAACACCTGCGAGGAATGCAAAAAACCTATTGGCGCTGACTGCAAGGTATGTCAGACTTGTGTCTTGTCACAGAAATCCTGACAGAGTAGCCTGTATCCGTAGCTCTGAATCATGGTGCTGGAAAGACCCAGCTTAACAGCTACCTTGGGTAGCTTGTGGTGAGAAAGAGTGCTTTCTGAACCCCTGTATCTGCTTTTCACCACTTCGCATGGCAAACCCTTCTTTAGCAGACATGTTAAGGAAGAACACATTCTTCCTGTAAGATATAGGATGATCTGATGTTAGAATATATCTCTAACTTATTAGCAGAGTCCAACTGTCTTTGGAGCCAGCTGGGATTTAGAAAGGTGGCAGAAACTGATTTTGCCAAACTTTGGGTCAAAGCCAGCTCACTGCTGGCTTTGCAGGGACCACAGTTCAGCTGCCGTCAACAGACAAGACACATTCAAGAAAATTTGTCAACTCACAGATCACAAAAATCTGGCTAATGTTGACCCAAGCAATAAGGCAGAACACAGAATAATTATTCTTCTGAATACAGTGGAGTATAACTAAAGATTGGAAAGGACAGAGAAAATGCCTCACTTGCCTGAGATATGTGCTGCTGCACCACATGGAAACACCTACCTGGCACAAATAAGGTGCTACCACCTGCATTTCTTTAAAATTAACCAAAGCACCCAGAATTCATGACAGTTTTACTCTGACTGAATGAAGGCAGGTGGCATTTGAGCCATCCAGTGAAGTGTCTGTTGGGCTGCTACAGACAGACTTCATCCAGTATACATCTTCCTTGCACAAAACTGACCTGTTCAAAATTGGCTGAGAATTTCACTGACAGAGTAAGTTTGCATTAGAACAGCAATTCACAGTGCATGGCCATGGGATTCTTGAGTGGTATGAGGAGGTCTGACGTTCGATTTCCTACATTGCTGATCCATATCTCTAGAAGCACCAATAACTCAAACTACCACTCTGTCACTAGTTCAGAGGTATAAAAGTACATGCTTACCCAGACTGGGAAAAACAAATGTCTCATATCTTTCAAACTGATCTATCCCACCCTCTTGGCAAACCAGTAGGAAAGCCCCTTTCAGAAGCCTTAAAAAGGTTCACCATCATGACAGGGAACTGGCAATAAGTTGTAAGAGGGTATAAAACTGCCAGCTTTCCTACAGCTCATAAATATTCAGATTAGAGGAAAGATACAGCTGGCCTGACCCGAAAAAGCAAAATATTTCTGCCCCATTCCAGAATGTGCTTTTGTTTTAAAGTCTCTTTCTAATCCCCTGAGAAGATATTTCCATGTGTTGATATGCAAGAATTTAAAAACTTGGACCAGCTTCAACAAATCTTGGACAAAGTGTCCAGGAATTAATCAGGCTGAACTTTTCAACCCAGATTTATGGATTTAGGGAGAGAAGGTGTTATCTGATATACTGCTCCTCTGTATTTCCGAGCAAGACGCAATATAAGAGCAGATAGGGAAAAAAGCCCTTAACTGCCTGCAATATAAAAGTATCTTATATAGGCAAAGAATCGGACCAAAATGCAGAAAACACAACTAAAAAAGATTCTAACTAAGAAATCTGCATCAACTAGGATAAAAATTTCTTTAGAGACATATAAAGTGCACCAGAAACAGGTGCATCTTTTTTGTTTCTGCGATTACTGATATCTGTAGCTGTCCATGCTTTATGCTGCAGCTTTTGAACCTGTTAACCAATTTCAGCCAAATCCTGACAGAAGAATAAAAGATGCAAACTTAAATTCCTGCAATTTTTCTGAAAAAACCATGTGGTTTGGTAGAAAAAGAGGTCATACCAAAGTTCCCACTGAGAGGAAAGCTAGAGTAGTTTTTCAATGGAAGTAATAGATTCTAGTAAATACATTTAAGAGAACCGTTACAAGTGCTTCTATATGACATTATATGACAAAGCTTAATTCAGCCATGAACACAAAGTCACAAAAAAGTCATGTTTTCTGCTCATCATTAAACTGTATCTATACATAGGTATATAAATACATGAGAAACATTCACAGACATATATTTATGTATTTTATTATGTATCTTTTTACACATTGCATTTTCCCCTGAGCAAAGAAGATAAATTGTACTGTGTTTGGGAATAAAACCTGTATGCCTACTGCAAGTACAAAATAGACTCCATATTTATTTATATGTTCTGACATAACCTTTTTATAGCTGTAAAATCTCAAACAAAAACCTAATGGAGTGACAGCATTGTCAGAAAGGGTCACATCCAGGCCTATGCATCTGGCAGGGGCACCCACCCTCACATCCACATGATAACCCGAAAAGTAATATGTATCCCTCACCTCAGATCCTCAGTCCCTTCTTGGCCACCACTGTTTCTCTATGCTAAGAGGTGAACTGAGAACCCAGCTGAAGCTGAGATGCTCTTAATTGCCCTCCTACGAGCCCTCCCAATTAAAATTAACTACCCTATAGTTGAAAGGGTTACACCAAAGTAAAACTAATGTTGACAAGAGGACAGCCACCTCTCACACTACTGTAGTGTATCAGCGCTGGTGCATAGCATCAGTTCACCTGAGCTGAACTTAAGCTTGCTCAGACGCTGCTAATACTCCAACTTTCATAGCACTGGGCTCTGAGAAGATCAAACTGATGCCAGGTTTTCACCTTGTGTTTTAGCTACAGCACAGAGACAACTATCTGAGGAGAAGCTTGCTTTGAATTAAAATCAGGGGAGAATTTGCTTCACTATCTTTCTATGGTTACTTACGGGTAACTCTGAATGTAACTGAGCGATAACTACTTTGTTCCTTATTTTAAATCCTTTTCTTTTTCCCACCACAAAAACCTCCCAAATGGCAATACATGTCTGAATGACAGACACCTTTGGACAAAAGCCATTTCATTAACTGTAAACAATTCTAGCTGATGTTTATGAAACTTTCACAGGCAGATCAAAAGCTTCATATACTGAGTGGAGGAGGCACTGGCAGGCAGCATGAAGACACGATGCCATTTCTCTCACAGCTATTACACATTATCCGTATGCAAACCGGTTCTAGTAGAAATTTACTCTTTCTAAAAAGATTTGGCCTTTCACTGCCTACATCCCTGGTGAACGCTCACAACACCTACAGCTTCATACTTCTCTCTGGAAATCCATACGTTATGTTTTCATTTGCTTAACTGCTGAAGTGTGACTTTTTGTTAATTTTGGCCTTTTAAGTTATTTCCTTGCAGGCCTTATAGTAGAGAAACCATCACAAATACAAACAATAGCTACAGTAATCCAGTGTTTAATGCAGTCCGTAAATTGGCCTTGGAAGGCAGGAGGGGGTGAAAACCTCTGCAATATGTGAGAATGAAATTAAGAGTGAATTGTGAGATAAAGCTACTGTTTCAGCATGAAGGAGGCCAAAATTGAATCAAAAGGGTTGGTATTACACATAAACTAAACAAAAAATAAGGCCTTTAATAATGTGGATCAGGAAAGGGAGAAAATATTTGGTTTTCTAATTCTTGAAGCTTAAACCCTGTCTTGAGTTACAACACTCTTGCAGTGTATTACTGAATATCAGACTAGTTATTATGAAGTGGAATATTAAAAGAGGGAGATGCATTTATCTGTTCTTATACACCTAAGGGGATGGGTTCAACACATTGGTTACAAAAACACATTGGTTACAAAAGACCTCCACTTGGCCCACTCTGGGACGTCTGTTTCAGAAACATTCATCATTAAGTTGATTGTCCCAAGGAATGCTGAGCTGAAATTCTCAGCTGAGGATAAGTCTCTGATCAGGCTGAGAAAAGCACCCATTCAAATTTGAGTAGTTTTAGGGATTGCTAATTTGTTTACTTTTCATTTTCAAATGAAACCAGATAAGGGAAGCATTATCTTCCATGTACAGAAGAAATGTAACTGTTCTTCCTGCAAATTCTGCTGCAGGATTTATTGCAGCTCTGCAGAGACTGGCATTGCCCTCCTCCCCTTCTCTTTTCACAAGTAGCACATCTGGAACTGGTCTGGTGCTCTCTGCACTTCAATTGCAAAACACTCGTAGAGGACAAAACACATCCATGAGCATTTATGTGCATCTCCATATAGGCAGATGCCTATATGGAGCACCAAGGACTCATTTCCCTGCAGCTGCATAAAGTAGCTGGGAAGTCATGCTTATTAATATTTTACGGATACACTGAAGTAGACCAAAATATATTTTCAGTCACCTTGTTACACTGACCTAAGAAAAATCATTAAGCAGAATCAGACTTCCTTGCTTCATATGTGTCAGATTCAGAGGGAGAAAGCAATATCATAGAGTCATAGAATACCAGGTTGGAAGGGACCTCAAGGATCACCTGGTCCAACCTTTCTAGGCAAAGCATGACCTAGACTAGATGTCCCAGCACCCTGTCCAGTGAATCTTAAAAGTGTCAGAGGTTGGGGAATCCAACACTTCCCTGGGGAGATTATTCCAATGACTGACTGTTCTCATTGTGGGAAATTTACTTCTAGTGTCCAGTTGCAGTCTCTCCAGAAGTAACTTGTAGCCATTGCCCCTCGTTTTTTCTATGTGACTCCTTGTAAAAATAGAGTCTCCATTTTTTTGTAGCCACCTCTTGAATACTGGAACATGGTGATAAGGTCTCCCCTAAGCCTTCTTTTCTCAAGGCTGAACAGATCCATTTCTCGCAGCCTTTCCTCGTGGCATGCTTCTCAGTCCTTGGGTCATCTTTTTGGCCTTTCTCTGGACTCTCTCCTGCCTGTCCACATCTCTTGTTGTATAGTGGGGACCAAAACCGAATGCAGTATTCCAGGTGTGGCCTGGCAAAACACCCAGTGGGATAATGACTTCTTTATCTCTGCTGGTGATGCCCTTGCTGATGTCACGCAGCACCCTCTTGGCTTTCTTTGCCAAAGCAGCACACTGTTCACTCATATTGAGCTTGTTGTCCAACAGGACACCCATGTCCCTCCTTTCCACAGACCTGCTTCCCGGCCACCTTACCACAGTGACATATCTGCTATTTTTACCACTCAGCTACTGTTTGTACAGTACGATAACTGACTCAAGGATCAAGCCTTTCATCATTGACACCTAATCCTTATCTTCGTTACTCCTCTTCTAAAAGGCACGCACCTTCCCCAGGGTATAATTTTATTGATAAAACAAGGAAGAGCTGAAGCAGATATGAATTTTGGATATAAAAACAGCCTGTAGAATATTGCAGAAAGAGGAGAAAGGCAGCAGGTAGAGGGGAAGGTGGGAGGGAATAAACTGAATATACCCTTTTACAAGAGAAAGAAAACCAGATCTGATGTCATTCTACTTTCTAGTTGGCAAATTTCACAATTCGGAAAACTATTGGCTGTATGTTGCATTTTTTGGTTGAAAATATTATTCCCCTCTGAGATCAGATTGAGGCTGTTCAACTTCATTTAAAAAGGAAAAAAAAAAAGAAAATAAATTCCAATGAAGATTTTTTTCATTTTTCGCTTAGAAAAGATTAGAATTTGGCAGTAGAAATTTGTGTTGTTTCAAAATGAGTTAGCTGAAATGAATAGACAAGCTGAATAAACAACTGTCTGAAAGCTTTAAATGAGGAGCTTTAGATACTTTGCCGCTGAGTGCAAGCTCAGAGATGAGACACGTTGAGTACCAATTGTTGAAGTGATTTAAGAGATTAGGTGAGTAGCATAGAGGTCCAAACAAAAATGCTTAATTGCATGGTCAAGTTCTGACTGAAGTTACTCTAGTTTAACAAGTTATCACATATCAGCTGAGCTAGGCAAAACTAATTCAGTGTTGTTTCCTGTTAGCTATTCATTAGAACAAGGCTCCTGCAGGCATGACGTGCTGCTATTTTAGGTTAGCCTAATACACAGTATCTTCTGTTTGCTTTGGCCCAAGATTGAACATTTGGAGTTACCTGTGACTGTACTGACTTAGAGCAGCTTAGGCCTCGTTGTGTTTGAACACTACGTGATGCTTCCATTTTCACAGTTAAAAAAATCTGATGATACACAACTCATTCTTTTCCTTCAGTTAACCAGATTCAGCGCTTGAAATTAATACATAGTGATCTTGAGCTACAACCTCAGAAGCTATTTCTGCTATGTTTTCATACTCCCCATTCACAATAATACTACCCCCTTACACTCCCACCTCAAACCAAAGCCTATATATTTCAGGGTAGACACCTTTTTTTGTAATGATCTAAGCTCCATTTTCTTTGAAGTCCAAAGACAGTGTTCAAGTGTTACATTTAATTTAAATTTTAATTATTTTAATTTAAATTCGTTTAGATTTTAAAAGGCACAATTCATCCCTTTAGGTCACAATTTTCAGAAGGACTGGGGGTTTTTAAAATAATGAAAGCGCTACTGCAGAGAGTTTTATAAGTACTCAGATGCCCATGCTAATCCTTTGACCAGAGTGTTCTGAATCGTTGCAGGTACAGTGTAGTCTCTCATCTTTCAGTTTGATTCATACTTGAAACATATAGGTAAACCAAAACACGGGAGCCAAAAATTAGTTGTAGTGAAAAAAAAGTAGCAGAGATCGAACCAATTCCATCATTTGTGGAATATGTTGAACTGAATAAATACCAGAAAGCAATTGGGAAAAGGACTTAAGTCCAGTAGTGAAGAGCTAGAAGGAAAGGACCTAGAAATCAGCAACAGCTAAGACAATCAGTCTATTATACCTATAAGGTTAACAACTTTTAATCTGACACAAAAATGGATCTTTATTTTCAAAGCAAATACCTAACCGAAACCAATTGTTGCTCTGCCACATACAAAAAATGAAGGTTACCTTGAACTGTAAAAAGGGTTAATAGTTGTCATGAGCTGTTCTTGGTTATCAGAGCAAAATAAGTTCACCTTCATGAGAACATTTTGTTTTCTTCAGCTGTGTGAATTAGCCTCAGCTCCTGGCTGTGGTTCAGATTTGGGTGCGTTTGTATTCCCTGAGCTTCCAGTTGTGCAAACTATTCATTGCGCTTACTCCATGGTTTTGGATTTCTACAGGATCTGTCTTACAAGGACCGCCACTGGCATGAAACCTGCTTCCACTGCTTCCAGTGCAAGAATTCATTGGTGGACAAACCTTTTGCTGCAAAAGAGGAACATCTACTTTGTACTGATTGCTACTCCAATGAATATTCTTCCAAATGTAATGAGTGCAAGAAGACTATTATGCCAGGTTAGGATTCTCACTTTTTGGACTAAAGGAAGATTAGACTAAATATCAAGCCCAAATTCAGCAACATTTATGACAGATGTTTTTCCTTGACTCTATCTGCTAAGTCATGGTGAACGTTGGGAAATACAGTTGGTGATGCATTCCAAGTAATTTTCTTGACCAGAACACATAATTTTCATAATGGAACATGATAGAATTGTTCTTCACATGAAGCAGATTACTCTCGATAATTAATATTAATTTAATTTAGCATTTTTATTAATAGGATTTATGATTTTCTATAGCGGTATTCATTGCAAGGCTTTTGATAGCTGGGCAATTAAAATTGATCTCTCTGTCCAATCCCAACTTCGTGTTCTGTCCTGATTGGATTCCACTGCTTGAAGATCAAAAGCAGCTTTCAAATTTAGCAGCTTGCTTAATTCACAATTTAGCTTTTTATGCAATTAATCTAAGTTTAGTTTCTCCCATAAGAAATGAAAAATTGGTCAAAATGCTTCCGAAGTCTTTCTTGAGCACAAAGATATGAAGAAACAGGAAAGAGCTATTTTCTTTTTCAACATGAAACATGAGGTTACAGCGATAGACTGCTAAAACCTCATTTGCTCATGTCAATATGATAGCATTCTGTGATGATTTGAGGGCTTAAAGTGGAAGGAATATTGGTCCAGAAATAAAATATTAAAAGGCAATTTGAAAAATCCACATACATGCTCCATAACAATTACTAGTTACTTTTTCCAGTAAAAGTTTTCCTTAGCTGGTTCTGATATCAATCATCTTAGACAAAAGCTAAAACCCACAACATTGTGCATCTAAGGGCTTGATGATCAAATAGGGCATATAAATGAAACAACAATGATATTTAAAAGCAGATGGCCCTACCCATGCATGATTGAGTTTAGCATCTCCTTCTATTATTCCATGGGCTCTTGGTTTTACCGATACAGCACTAACACCTGACATGTTTGGAAGTAGCCAGTGCTAGTTTTTAAGCTGGAACTACGTATTTGTATATATTTTTAAAATTGTTCATCAAATTCACCCCCGTGTTCAGTGAGCTTATCTACCAAATGGATCTCTTTTGCCTATTATGCAAGCTATAGATTGATATGCAGTAATGGAGGCTGGACTGATATACCCAGAGAATCCCTTCTTCTCTTGTAGTCTGAAACAAAAGAAATCAGTTTTTATGAAGCTTTGCAATCACCAACTGGTCTTTAGCTGCTTACTCAAGGTAGCCATGATGTCACCACATTCAGAGACCCATACACCCAACCTGTATTTTCTGCTTACACAGCACACCATGTTAGTACAGGAGCTACACCAGAGCACTGTGTCCACTGACTGAAGCATAATTCATTTTGCAAGAACTAGCAAGTGGTTGGATACCCTTTATGGAGATGGTTAATGCTATACTTGCCCTTTGCTTTGCTCCACTAAATGTACAATTTAGATTTAATAAAGCATTATCATGACATGCCCATTAAATACTATAGTAATTACAAGCCTGATCTTTCTGTCCTTCTTCAAACTAAACTCCCACTGACTTCAGCAGCTAACAAACAGGGCTCCCCCTGCCTTGAGTTTCAGCGGCAACACAACCCCAAAGAGAGAACAGCTAAAAATGTGAAAAGAAAATTCTAGGTTATCAAAAAAAAAAAAAGCAGCCCTACATCTCCTTTTTCCAGAACATTATTCCTTCAAGGACTGATTTATTTCACCTTTGTATGACATAGAAAGCTAGCAGCACAGAGAAGGCATAATTCTTAAAAAGGTGTGCATTAATAAAATGACACAGAGATATTCGTGCATTTAAGCATCATGCAGAAAGATAATTAACAGTTCCCTTATGCAAGTCGGTTCTTTAAAAAAATTAAGTAGATTAAAAAATCCTGCAGTACGCCTCTGGGCAGAATTTAATGGGACAAAAGTAAATTAAAAAAAGAAAAATATGCAACTAATAAACAAAGAGGAATTAATGCTTCAGAAGGGGAAAATGGTAAAAGTTCACCCTGAAGTAATGGGGGTGTGGAGAGCTGGCATCAAAAGAGTTACTGTGGTTCTTCATCATTAGCCAACACGATCAGCTTGTCAGTATTCCAAGTGCTTGATATCATGTTTGCTGCTACAGGCTTCAATAGTAATGCAGAACAGTAGCAGCATCATTTGTTTGCTTTCCCTTCTGGCCTGTATCAAATATTCAGACTTAAATGGTATGTAAGAAATTGCATAGTGTGCAAAGAAATCTGACCATATTATAGGGCATCTCCAATTCCCTAGAAGGGGTGAGTCCACCTGTCATACAGTGGGCTGAATCTGCAAAGCGCAGCATCTGTACCCTGAAACTTCATTCTAGACAGGTTCATTCAGCTCCTAGCTACCATACCACTTTTCTGCTTTTCACAGAGTCACAGAATAGTCTGGGTTGGAAGGGACCTTAAAGCTCATCCAGTTCCATCCCCCTGCCATGGGCAGGGACACCTTCCACTAGACCACGTTGCTCAAAGCTGCATCCAACCTGGCCTTGAACGTCACCAGGGATGAGGCAGCCACAGCTTCTCTGAGCACCCTGTGCCAGTGTCACCTGAAAGATTCAAGAGACAGAAAAACATTTATGATAGGTGTTGCAGAGCTGGAAACCATTGCAAATTTATAGTGGACCTCAATGAGGGCAGGAACAAGGCCCTACAGCATATATGAAATAATCTTTTGTCTCAGACAGTGACTACACTTTATTGGAAAAGGAAGGCAAGAAGGTTGCAAGAAATTAACCAGGTATCTTGCAGCTGTCTGAAAAAACAAATAAAGAGAGGCTCGGAATGAACAAAGTAAAACTCTAAGGAGGTATGGCCTTACCTTCACTCAGCACTAACAGCAGCTTTTATTGCTGTCATGCTAATTCCTCAGAACCTTCCTGTGCATTAGAATTTATTATTAACTCAAATAATACCCAGAAAAGGTGTCCTAAGCCTGCATTATTAGCAGTAAATGTTTCTCTTCTTCATAGGAGAAGAACCACGCACTCTTCAAAAACCAAAATGGTACCCAATACCATGCAAAGCTGGTAGGAACATGAAATAGGCCCCCATGTCACAGCTGCACTGCTTCTTAACTGACAACCAGCTGCCAGGCAAATAGGAGGTACAAATTATATCTGTCTCAACCAGAAGTGGTTCAGTTAATGCTCTGGTCTCATTACAGGTACTCGGAAGATGGAGTACAAGGGCAACAGCTGGCACGAGACCTGCTTTATCTGCTACCGCTGCCAACAACCCATTGGGACAAAGAGTTTCATTCCTAAGGACAATCAAAACTTTTGCGTACCCTGCTATGAAAAGCAGTTTGCCATGCAGTGCGTCCAGTGCAAGAAGGTAGGGCTCTTATATTACTTACCTAAAACCTAAGTGACTGAAGTCCATCCCATTTTACCTCCAAGTAGGTAGAATGCCTTATTTCCATGTCTTAAAAGACTCAGAATCAATTGATTTTAAGAGATAATTCCAGTTCCCATTCTGCACCAGGCACAGCATTTCCTACAATGAGAATTCTCTTGTTCAAAGACCCTTCGTGTTGAAAGCATAAAGAGAATACATTTAAAAAGAAAATAATTCTGCAGTGGAATAACTTCATTTGAGCATAACCCATCATACACCTAAATATTTCAACTGGAAGGAAAATAAGCTAGCACTGATAATGTGTTAATATTCTAATGAAGTTCAAGACAGAGAGATAAGCATTACACAGAGCAAATGCTGCTCCTGAAATAAACACTATAAGCTCAATATGCTCAGGAGTATGACTTTCTAGGCTAAGGACCTTTTATTTGTGAGTTTCCTAAATTCTGTACACAGGCACTGACAGGAATTTTAGAATACTTTCCTAAAAAGAATCATTAATTATGGAACTAACAAATCCCAGTTTTGTATGGATATAAACATGGGCAATCAAAATTATGGCTATACCCACAGTAAATTCCCTTTCCCACTGGCAGTGCTTCCTTTGTCTTGTTCTGTGCGCTTCCAGACACCACCTGTGCCCAGCCTACCCAGACTTTCTTCCATGTGTGCTGCCTGTTCATTTGCCCTTCCAGTCAAGCAAATCTGGAGTCTGGTTGCACACCAGCTGGCCAGAAATAACTGCATCTTTGCTGCTGCACAGGCAAAACCAAACAAGTAAAGGCAATTTTTCTTTCAGCCTTTGACCTAAAGTATAGCTAATTACCTCCTATCCATCCATCAATTTTCTGAATTGGAGTTCCATATCTCAAAACCTATCTAGTGTCCCATTTTAACCACATTTGAGAACAGGCTCAGAAATACTTGTGAAAGAGGCAAAACCAGATGAATACAGATACTAGGTAGAGTGATCACACACAAGCCTGATTCCTAGGGAATTCCCCTTGAGAGAAGAAAGGAATTAAAACTGCCCGATTTTACAGCTTGCTTAGGAATACTCAAACGATCAAAAATTTCCATTTGTTTAACATCAGGAAAACTGGTTTCACAAATAACTTATTCTACGAGAAAAAGTCCAGAGAAGCACAGGGTTCAGCTAAAATTTGAAATAAAAGTCTTTGCCATGGAAAGCAATAGGGAAGTTGAAACACATAAAGTAGTTCCTTCACCATGAAGAATGTGACAGGTAAAAGAACAGAGGTGAGATGAATCCTAGCACATGCATATGAAAAGCATCATACAAAAGATTAGCTTTAGAAACAAAGAAAATAACTGAGAGTGAGATTATCCAATATATGGAGAAGAAAGTACTTTGAGTATGGGACTTCTTTGTATAAATGAGGAAATTATCATAAAACACTTGCATGATTTTCTCAAGGTCAGCCCCAGCCAAAATGATGATTTTGCTGCTGCTAAGCCTTCTTCCCCTCCTCCTACACACAAAAACCTCATCACCTTTCCTCTCTCCCAAATGGAAGATACAAACCTGCCACCCTCAAGAAAACACTTCTTGTCTTACTTTCCATGAAACAGGCTATCACTACAGGAGGTGTCACTTACCGAGAGCAGCCGTGGCACAAAGAGTGCTTCGTTTGTACTGGGTGCAAGAAGCAGTTGTCTGGACAACGCTTTACCTCCAGGGATGAGTTTGCATATTGCCTGAGCTGTTTCTGCAACCTCTATGCCAAAAAGTGTGCTGGATGCACAAACCCAATCAGTGGTAGGTCTCTCATGGCCAGTGCCTTTAAACTTTGTTTGTTTGTTTGTTTTCTTCCAATGAACTGGTTCTCATGTTAAAAACAGTTCAGTAATTCATTGTAACTTGGGAAACTCAAGACACTGTACAATTCAAGTACAATACAATGTGCGAAATTAAATACTTATGATGCCTTTCAAATGCCTAACATAAAGAAATGGAAGAGATCCCTAAATTAAAGTTTCCCACTTACCACCCAATTTTCATAGAACATGGTGGACCCACAGCAACAGAGCTGTGCACATAAGGGGATACGCATGTTCTGTATGTCATTCCACTTGCGTTCATGAAAGGGATCACTGACCTCAGCAACAATAGTCCCTTTGCTAGCAGAAAGTGTCCAACTGGCTTATATCTCATACTGTATTCCTAGAGGATTTCTACCCTGACTTTTCAGGACAGCAACTGAGAAATCACAAGACCTTTAGATACTGCTTTCCAGTATAAAAGTACTTAAGCAACTGCTTAGAGCTTTACTGAAAAGCACCTGGCATAAAAATATAACCTCATGTAAGAAGTAATCAGCATTTAACAGTATGATGCATGCAGGTCAAGACCGCAGATCTGACTTATACGTAGACCATTTTCTCTTCATTATTGCTCTGCCCTTGTGCCTGTCCATCACTAACACATGCTCGCATAGCTCCTAGAAAAGTCAGTGTGTAACACCACAGGTACTGTTTTCTGTTTGTGTGGAAAGAGGCACTTCCCTCTTGAGTATTGCAGTCCTTTCTATCACATGCTGTTTCTTTCAAAAAGTTGCTACTAAAGGCAAAACAAAACCAAACCCCTTCTCATCAGGTAAGAGACATGCCAACTAAGTCTTTTCACTGACTTCCAGCTAGTCCTTCTAAAGCATCATATTCAAATTGTTTGCCCTTTCTGAGGCTAAGCAAGAGATAATTACTACTAAGAGACATTTGTTGCTTTTTTTTTTCAGTACAATTTCAATACCTCTGATGATAACCTCCATAGCTTCAAGCTCTTCAGCGCTTTTTGCACTTTCTTTTCTTCTTTTTTTTTCTTCTTTCTTTTCTTCTTTGATGCTTCTTTTCTTGAGGCACTCTTCTTTCAAAGCTGTGGCTCAAGTCATGACACAGTGAAGACTTTTTTTAATGATCTAAATGCATTTTTACAAAACACAATTAACTGAAGACACCATAAAACATTCAGAAAAAAACTGTCAGTCTTCTGTTCAGGGGCACTCGCTTTCCTTTTCTGCTGTATATCATAGTGCCATACCTTGAAAATTTTACTTGCTGCAGAATAAGGGTAGCAAAACAGGCACAGCAACAAATAGATTTGTCACAATGGCATTTTTTCACTGCTGTATTTCTCCCCTTTGATCCATGAGTGTTGTCTGAAACAGCACCACTTGATGGCTGACGTGCTATTCTTTTCTTGTAACAGAATGCTTTTGGTTTTCAAACAGGACTCGGAGGAACCAAGTACATCTCTTTTGAAGAACGGCAGTGGCATAATGACTGCTTTAACTGTAAGAAGTGCTCTCTCTCATTAGTGGGTCGAGGCTTCCTCACAGAAAGGGATGACATCCTTTGCCCTGAGTGTGGGAAGGATATTTAAAGATCAAAACAAGAGGCGGGAGGGGGGGGGAAAGCCATGCTTTCGATATATAGCCTGAAATACACAGATGTTCAGAACTAGCTTTGCCACTTTGATTTTTGCTGTACTATTAACATTACTTAACCTTTTTCTCCAAACTCTCCGAATATGGAGGGAAAGCAACTTCAAAATCTCTAGGAGCAGTGGTGGTGTTCAAGATTGCTACAGCTAACCAAAACTAATGCAAAACCCAAGATGTAACATCATTTGGAGGTTACTGACATAACATACTCTTTTTGGTTTTGCTTTTTTGTTTTTCCACTCCATATTCCGGTTACAAGCAAGTGATGTAGTTCAAGGACTACAACGGCCACATAAAATACATTCATAGATGGATATTCAGGGTGAAACCCTCAGCTCACTGAAATCAATGGCAAACTCCATTCAATTTCAATAAGGCTGTGGTCTCACCTCAGTGTTCTCGAGATACGTGTCTAGTGTGTGCTGTTAAGTGTGCAGAAAGACTGTGAATGTAGAGGGTGTTCAATGTACAAGGATTTGTGCCATGCAATGAAGAGATAATGATGAAACAGTTGAAGTGAGAGTGCTTCATAACAGGTACATATTTTATTGCATGACTAGCTGCTCATTGTGTGAAGTACAAGTTCTGATTGACAGTGTCAGTATTACAGTTACTCAACATTACACTGCACATTGTATTTTTCAAAATAAAATCATTTAAAACAAAGCTGATTGTGGTTTAATTGCATTTACATATTAGACATTTACAAACAAAATACTTTCACAGCCTGAATGAACACAATGCAAGAGCCACACAAACACAACCCTTTTTGCACTTTGTCATTAGGAACCTGTGGGGTTTAGGCAATCCTCAGATGGACCCTGCTGACACAACACAGTCTTCTATTAACTGAAATTAGTGGGAAAATTATCAGCAAAACTAAACAACAGTGTGAAAATACTGAATGGAATGCAGCTGATAAAAATGCGCTCGTAGGCTCCAAGCTAAAAACCAAAATACCGTTTTTCTCCGCAAGCAAGGAGGTCAAGACAGCTCAGAAGACATTTATTTTTGCAGAAGTCAGAAGTTTAACTTCTGTGCTAGGGCATGGTTTCATTTTGTTATGTATTGCAATATGTAAATACCCTTTGCTCTAGCATCATTTCTGCTACATGTCTGCTGCAAAGGCAAAGTTCAGCCACAGCATGCTGGCAGATCAATAAAATCAAGAGGAAACAATTCAAAGGAAGATTAAGTCTCTTCCCAAAATAAACCTCAAGAAATCTGGCTATGTTACACAATGTATGATCCTGGTACACCTTCTGGATAGAATTCATTTGCATCCAGCAAAAGGAGGAAAGTAATATGTCACAATTCCAATTGGAATCTTCCGATGTGGAAAGAAGGATTAGGCATATACTTTGTGTGTAACCGGGTAGGAAAAGTTTGCTCCTAGTTCTTGTCGCCACTCTTGAATTTGCCTCTTTGTGTATCAAGTGTAACGTGCTCACAGGCCATTCCTCTCTCATTAATTCAACAAGGTAAATAGATGGTCAGTAAATCACTTGAAGAACTTTGCTGGCCAACATTTTTAAGTGCACACTGTGCAAATCAGATCTCATTGAACTACTAAATTCTATTGTTTGATGGCTTCCTTCTATGATGAAGGCTGTGGTAAAGAATGGCCATGAAAATCCCTCTTACAGAGGAGGGCAAGCAGCTCAATTTCTCCTCTGGGAGCTGGCAATCCCCCAACACACTGCAGCTCTAGTCTTTTACTGAGAAAAGAAAGATTACTAAGGGGGTAGTGGAACGCAGCAAAAGCAGCATGGCTTTCACCTTGCCCTTCAAGCACTACAACAGATGGCAAAATGGTCCTAGCTTTGAGGAAAGTGAGGTGAAACATGACAAGGCTGAAAAGCAAACTAGCCTGAAAACAAGACTCATGCTATTATTCCAGTACAGTTCTGCATACTACTCCTTAACACATAACAACACACGTGCTCCTAGCAACTGGAACTACAACAAAATATAGACTAAACTCTAAACCACTGCCAAGGAGCCACCCAGAAAACAGAACTATCAGGCTACTACACTAGTGCAGGGACCAGCACTTCACACAACATTAACTGCTGCTAAGCTCCAGAGTAGCTACAGTCTTTTACCATGTAAGCTCTTTCATAAGTTCTAATCACTTCGTGTCCACTGAAATGTAAGCGTGCAAATGAAGAACCTTAAATTACATCACAAAAACAAGTCAGCACTACTTTGTTTGCTTTTAATTGAATTTATTTAAATAGGATAAGGTTACTTAAAAGACAACTCTTTACATACAAAATGTAACATTATGTTAAAGTTTGCTGTACTGAAGTACAAAAACTGGACAAGTGTTTAGTAAAAGGAAAACAGCACACTATCTCAAAACACACATTCTTACCATTTTACAGCATTCAAGAAGTGCCTTTTATGTTGTAACAGTGAATAGAGAACTTCTGTCAGTAATGAATTAAGCTACAGGTTTTGGTTTCAACATTAACCAATATTACAAATGTAAACATCGTTCAGATCACTACTGACAGCTTCTCTTAGTGGGTTAATTAAGCAGATTCAGAACTTGATTCTTTTTTTGTTTTACTAAGTCCAGGAGTGTTGCTATTTACCATCCATATCTAAAATGGATCTAAATTGGCTTCACTCTGAGCCACTGAGTTTTAGTTTTAGTATAACTTAACTGGATTTCTGCCTTATAAGGCACTACCAACAACGCAGATGAAACACCAAGTTTCATAGAAAATCAACACCCATCTTAAATGATCAAAGGAAGGGAAAAGAGGTTACCAATTTTTATTTATTTATTTTTTAAGAACGCAACTACATACGCTAATGCTCTCAAGGTATTACTTTGTCTTCCTATCCCTTTCCAACTGTTAGTAAGCTGAGAAAGCACTGGCCTGCATTCCACGTTTTCCCCATATTTTATAAGCATGACTGTAATCAGGAGAACAGCAAATTTGCTACATCAGCACATTTTTACACTTATGCATGTCTAAAATATGCCTGTGCATTTAAGAGAAAATGGCACTAATCCACTCACTACTTCCTCTCAAAGATCTGTTTCAAACAGCCTAATAACATACGTCCGTGTATTTCTTATTTCATACGTCAATAAGAGAAACTTCAATTTGAAGTAATGCTGTTAAAATAGTTCATCTCTTACTACCAATCAAACTTGCACTGTAAATTCTACACTCCTGTGCAACATAAAGGAAAACGTTTTGCCTCAGACTATCTTACCAGCAGAATGGTCAGTTTTCTCATCTAAATGAATTATCTTTTTAATGCCGAGAAGGCTGTTGGGATGATTCTGAATCTCAATAGCTATTTTAACTATTTTACCGTAAATAGAACAAAACTGAATCTTACTGAAACAAAAATAATGTATTTCTACGTGTGAATTGGAATGAGATGCCGGAGATGAACTATAATAATCTTCAAAACTAAAAAAAAAAAGAAAAAAAGAAAAGGGGGGTGGAGCTGGCGGTAGAACACTGCAATATTACCACCTTTTAAAGAAATACTGAGCTACTTGGTGTACATAAGTAGACACTTTTAAGGTGACTGGTGATAATGACTCCAGCGTTACAACAGGGAGCTTTCAAAGTTGTTAAAACTTCACAGCAATCTGAATCCCTGTAAGGTTTAAAAAGAATTGTACTTCAACTGTTTAAATATGACTTATCTGTTTGAAAATATGGAAGTAACATTTATGTTTCAAGCACCATTATCTACTTCACGGCCACGTAACATGCTGGATTTTCTTCTTTGCTTCTGTAGGCTTTAGGTCATTCTGGAATATAAGAAAATATATAAGTATTCTTAGATATACTGCGCAAGTAGAAGTTAGAAATTAACCTGCCATATTCATATCTTGCACTATTGCCATAGTCAGCTCTACACTACTTCAACAGCTTTCTACTGCCATCTTGTGGAGAATGCTAAATATGACAGAACTTCTTTAAAGAAGATGGAAATAAAGCAAATCAACTGCCTGCAAATCACATATGTCATTTTGTTTTGCTTAATCCCACAATTAGTTATCCAAAAGTATCTTTCAATTATGCATCTTAAAGACAGGCACATATTGGAGTTGCTAAACATACTTCTATATTTACATCAGATTGCTTTCTTGAAATACTTGTTGAAATGGGATTGTCTAAGAAAAAGAACAAACATACAACTAGGAAACCCAATTTACTTTTGTCAAATAATAAAAACGTTTGAAAAAGAGAATGGAAAGTTGCTTTTCCTTTGTAATAATCAGTATAAAAAGTGAAATAATTGCCAAAGCCTCAAATGAACTCATCTTTCAAGATCCACCCCAAGAAACCGGAAAAAAAATAATGCAAGCAAGCCCAAAGTAAAACAATGGGAGACTAAAGCTGTGAAATAACTACCTTTCACCATCTAAAATAAGAAAAAAAAAACCAAAAATGACAGCTTTAACAGTTCACACAAGCTGAGTAAAGACAGGTTTGTGAGTTTTCAAGAACATTCTCCTCCTCTCCTTCTCCGCTCTCGTGAGACCTCACTTGGAATACTGTGTGCAGTTCTGGTGTCCTCAACATAAGGAGGACATGGAGCTGTTGGAACAAGTCCAGAGGAGGGCCACGAGGATGTCAGGGGTCTGGAGCACCTGCTATATGAAGATAGGCTGAGAAAATTGTGGCTGTTCAGCCTGGAGAAGAGAAGGCTGCATGGAGATCCCATAGCAGCCTTCCAGTATCTGAAGGAAGCCTACAAGGATGCTGGAGAGGAGCTCTTCACCAGGGACTGTAGTGACAAGACAAAGGGTAATGGGTTTAAACTTAAACAGGGGAAGTTTAAGTTAGATGTAAGGAAGAAGTTCTTTACTGTGAGGGTGGTGAGGCACTGGAACAGGTTGCCCAAAAAAGTAGTGAATGTCCCATCCCTGGCAGTGTTTAAGGCTAGGTTGGACAGAGCCTTAGGTGACATTGTCTAGACATGGCAGGGGGGCTGGAACTAGATGAACTTAAGGTCCTTTCCAACCCTAACCATCTAAGATTCTGCAGAGCAGTGGTTCGGGGAGCACAATCAAGAAATCTATCTTCTCTTTAAGAACTTCAATGTTTGTTTATTTACAGCAATGTTGTAGATTGCAACCACTGAAAGGTTTAAGGGAATTAGACCTTAAGAACAGAGAGTTCTGTGCTAGTCAGCACAAGAACTTCAGTTTATCTTCACAGTCAAAGAATAGTCACTTACTTGAAAAGGCAATTGTCCTTACTGTCATATTAAAAAATATATCAGGCTTCACACTCTTCAGCCGAGTACACTGACTCTTCCTGCCTCCATGACTTATTATTCAATATTACGTTCTTTAATTTCAGACAGTAAAGTAATATCCATGCAACAAACTTGCCTAACTTCAAACATATCTAACCAACACTAACAAGGAACTTACCGGTATTAACCTGAACAATAAAAACTGTGGATAAGGTAGAAAGTAAAGTGGAAGAGGTCATAACCTTTAAGTGTCAGATATACAGTCACTTAAAAGTGCTCATCACTGTGTCTACAAAACATAAAAATGCAATGTAAAGCAGCATGGGAGGTATATACTAAAGAAGTTTCAAAAGCTCTATGGGCGCAGATCTGACCAATACTTGGAAGAGTTCTAAATATTAAAATAAGCTAGTAATACTGGTAAGCAGGAAACACACCTCTCCAGCATAAATCTGACTCAGGGTCTCAGCCATGATCCTTGCAAAAGTTTTTCAGAAGAGCCATGTGTTTAGGTGCTCATGTTCCAACAGAAGTCTGAAGGAACCTACCAATCCACACAGCAAGGATATTACCTTTCATGAAAGGATTTTTTATTTTTTTTTTGAGGGAGAGATTAATAGAAAGCATTTTATGACCCAATACTGAGAAAACAGAAGTCTGGTGTACTGAGAAAATTTTAATCAACGTAATTTACACTGCGCATCTAAAGCTCCCCCTAGAGTTCAACTGAGAACAGATAGAAATACCTTCTCCTTTGAAGACCAGACTGATCCCAGATAGTCCCATACTCCAGTGAAAATATGAAAATGCCTTCATTTTCATAATGAAGGAATAGAAGACAAATGCAAGACTTACCCCTACCTCACGGCATGTTTTAAAGAGGACATGGCCCATTGCCTCTTGCTCACTGACAAGCTCTTAAAAGACTAATCACCTTTGCCAAAAACAACCACTGTTCTATCTTTCTCCCAAGCTGACAGCTACATCCAGCCCCATTATCTACACTTTCAAAGACATGCCCTGCTGAATTCATATATCTGGCCTTAGCCAGTATATATACTTCAACTCACCAGCCTCCTCCTGCACCCAGCGGTAGCGTAGTTCTCTACAGAAAATTTGTCTGCAGCTGAATATAACTTACAGAAAGAAAGGTAACTATTTACCTTCATAGTTAACAGCTCAGCCATCAGCCTTCTACTTGAGAACAGCACTGGTCTGTTCAAGACCTTAGCATGTCTTTCTCATCATCTTACAGAAGCCCAAGTTCCTGATTAAGACCACCATGGCTCAAAATGAGAACTCGACATTTAGCCTCTCACTTTAGTTAGTATGGTTTGCTGTTATGGCTTCTCATTCAGACCCACAGTCTAGGCAGCTCTCCAGATATTCATATCCAGTTCCTTTCTCTAGCTTGCCAATTCCTATGTGAGATTTAAAACAGATGGCATTCTTCCTCTAAGGATATATTCTACAGCTCTCAGCATCCCACTTTAGATCCTGTATCTCCTCCTTCACTTTTGACAAATGAAAGCTTGTCCTACTCAACCATTCAAGTGCAATTGTTACAAATGTTATCATTCTGTTTTTTTCTTCCCTACTACACAAAAGAGACCACTTATCCTCCCTCTAAGGCTCTTCCATGTTGTTCTGTAATACCTGTTCTCTCTCTCAGACCTGCCAGTAGGATTATTTTGCTTGTGTTTTACTTGATTGCTACCAGCACCACCCTAAGCATTACTTACCAACTCATTTTAAAGTTACACACACACACGTTTTCTACAAAACTGCTCCTCTCACACAAAAGTTTCCGATATACAAGGACAAAATACTTAATTTCTTTCCTTCTAATCTTTCCCAGACCAGCTACTCTTTTGCCTGTTTCTAAATAAAACTCTGCTATTATTCCAAAATAAAATAATCCTGAAAACTCTTACAAAGGTCTACATTTGGCTTCTGCAAGTTATTATTGAATAAAAAGCTGCAAAACAAGATACTGAATGTACATACCGGCAAATCAGATTCTTCTTTTGGAACAGCTCTCTTTAACTTCACAACAGTAGTTCCTGCTACTGGAGACAAGGGGTACACCTTCAGACTAGCCAACATACTGCTGTTAGTCTTTGAAATATTGTTCTGCTTAGTCTCATTATTCCTCATTCCCAGCTTAGTGTCCTCTGATAAACTGGAGGCTGAAATGTATGTTGCGGCATTTGGAGGAACAGATAATCTTCTAACAGTGTTGGTGGCGCTTCCAGCTGGAGGAGGTTTTAGGTGATCAGCAGCTCCATTTTCTGTCTTTTTCACCTTTATGCTTGTACTTGTTGAACTGCCATCAAATACAATTAATGGCCGTTTCCTTAAACCTTCTACTGCTGTAACACTGAAAATACAAATCGTAAAGTTCTCAGAAACACAAGCTACATGATCCAAAAAAAGTATACCCAAGACACAGGTAGTGAAATATGAATTTAATCTTGCCTAAAGTAAAAAGTCATCCCAAAATACTAACCTTAAACTCTAAGCTACTCTAAACTTCGGCAACAGAAATTGCTTCCAAAATATAAAGGGGGAAGGGAGGGAAGCAGGGGGTTGTGTGAGGAACGGTGTTCCTTAGCAAAGAGGGTTCTGTAGGAACTTTCTAGGAAGACAATTATAGTTGTATGACCAAAGACTATGCTTATCCTACTGCAGCTATTTCAGAATAACTAAAGAGATAACAGCTGTCAAGTATTTTAAAAGGTATTTGAGAAAGTATATGCCACCTTACCTACAAGAACGGCTCACAGAGCAACAGAAAGTTCAGCTCTTATTCAAATTTGCTTCTACATTACTATCTGTTCACAACAATATATGTCACATAATCCTCCTCTTTTTCTATTCATCCATTTCTGGGAACTGATAGAGACAAAGAGAGACCTTCAATTCATTTGGAATCTGTCAAAAGATCAGACACAACTTTTTGGCTTATATCTACAGTAAATGCAGTTTCAAAAGGCTGCTGGGGAAATGTGCCCTTGTCAGGACCAGGACAGTTTGGTTAGGCCAGTTGTGTTGACTAAATATTAGGGAAACAGAGGTATTTAACAGATACATTGAGTTACGGTGTATATTTTCACTTGAAAAGCCTAAAAAGTGACACACACTTCAAAAGTAAAACATGATACATTTTGCTCACTTGGGTTTGTCCAAGAACTTACTCAACACTCCTGACAAGGACACATTTCCCCAGCAGCCTTTTGGAACTAGCTTTTCATGTGAAAGAAGAGATTTTACACATTTTTTCAGTTACCTTCCTTAACAAAAGTCTGCTTTTCCTATAGGTTTGGAACCTTCCTAGGAGGTTTTTTGTGATTTTGTTTCTGTTTGTTGGTGATGGTGCATTTTTTCGTTTGGATTTTAATTCAGCTTGGTGAAGACTGGCAAGCCAGGAACTAACTGCAATTCTGGGAGAATCATTATCTATTGTGAACTGAATTTTAGAATTGTAGCATTTGTATAAATGACTACATGCTACAATACAGATAATATTCCCAGAGAAATACTTTGGGAAAGTTCTGAAAGAAATCTGGATGCTGTACCATCAAGAACTGTCACATCTTATTTTTAGATACATGGTTCACAGGAGAACACAGAACCCTGGTTGCGACATTCCCTTTCTCTATATAAAGTACAAGCAACTTAAAAGCTTCAGAGCAGGACTCATGTTAGCACTCATCTCAGGGAGGACTAGCTAACAGCTGAAAAGAACATTCTGGGATCCTATTGCTTGTGGCAGGACACTCCCTGCAAAACCTAAATTTCAACACACATCTGCTACATCTGAGAGAAATGTTGTAGCCACACTTTGAGCTGGCCTGGACATAGAACACGCTTTGAGATTCATACCGTCCTCTTTCTTCCAGCAGACAAGATGATACTATGGATCTCCCTAATTAACTGTCCCTGAACATGAATACTGTGTGAAATGTTTGAAGTTGGAGAGGCTGCATTTGGTTTTATTTGGTATTATTGTCTGCAAGCTCAAATATTCAGTAATAAGATGTATAAACCACCATCTGTGACCTCAGATATTTGATAGTATTATTGAGGTATAACTGCAGCTCAGCTGATATACAGCAAGTCTTTTAGGATGTGCCATCAATCACCAGCAGTAAAATTAAATAATATGCAACACAGACTTTCAATTTTCAATCTGTTTTTACCTCTTACCTGCAACTACTAGAAGCATGCAGACACACACTGAACTGCACTGATCAAGCAACCATGCCTCATATTAATTCCAGTGCATGTTGTAAAGCCATGGTTTCCACAGAGGAACTCATCAGAAAGCTTCCATTGTTCATGCTATCAGTTTACCTTACTTCTAAATTGAATTAACAGCATGCTTAGTTCCTATCTCTGAATTGCACATAACTTAGAGCCTCAGAATGCCTACGAATTTCATTTTCTTTTTAAAAACAAGAATGTCAAGTTCTACTTCCTCCTCTGCGCAATGGCAGCTCTGCTTCAATGGTGCACATAACTGTGAGGAAAACTGTAACATTTTAATATCCAAAAAGATGATTGAACTTCCTTAATTCTTTATCAATATACTAAAACTGAAGTTTTCTTAGTGCCACTTTTACTTACTGAAAGTCTATTTCTCCCATTTCTCTGGGGTTAGTAGTATTAGCAGTAAAAGCTTAACTTTTCTAGACAGTATTTTGCCAACATGTTAAGTATAAAAGATACAACAACAGCAGGAATATTGACTGCTGGAAAATCTCAAAACTATCTAACAGAGCAAAAGACTAAGCCTAGTATGCTAGATATTAAGTGCTAAGAGCAAGTGATACAGAAAAGCAGACTGCTAGATTAAACATACCTCCTTTTACGTACTACTTTCTCAGAAAATACTACATAGGTAACCATTAGTGAATTTTACTGCACTAAAATAAGAGCCCCGAAACTTATTCTACATATAAACGCTGGATGAAGCCATTCTCCTATCTGAACATTAACATTGCTTCATCCTCTCAAAAGCATCCAGCCTACTATCTTTCTTCTTTGATAAAAAATTCTTTTGCACCTATTTCGGCATACCAACAGATCTTTCTATTATTCAAACACTAACCTTACGCTTCAAGTTGTAAACAAACTGAGGTACTATAAACTCTCATGCACATGAAAAAGAAGAAAGACTGGCATAATAAGACAACTCAGTGTGCCAGCCACTGCTAACATTAAAAAAAAACCCAACAACAAGAAAATCAATCACTTGATAGAATTTGCTCAGCTCTTCACAGTTAGAAACCTCAGTAAAGCTAAAACACACCCATGAAATCAACAGGCTGTAATACTGCAAAACTATGAGAATTTCTATCCACCTTTACTTCGGATGTACTACTGAAGCTAAACCAGAACTCCACCCATATGCATCACATATCAAAGTCTTGGGCTGGGGGAAGACTGGGAGGAGACGTTTTAGTAAAATAAACTTTTAAGGATGATTTTGCTTTCTGATCAAATACAAACACAAAGATTTAAAAAATAAGGCAGAATGTTCTTTCAGAAAGCAGATGTTAGTTTTGAACTGGACACAAAACTGCTGCAGCATACAGCCCAGACTACAGGCCATCCCTGTCCAAGGAACAAGCATAATTAAACATGCTTTTGGCCCTTTACTTAAGCATTGTAAAAATACAATTATTATTTAATAACTATATAGTGAAACAACAAAATAACTTTTTTTTTTCTTTGTTATAAAGTACCTTGAAATGTACCAATAACCCTGTATCAATACAAGCTAGGAGATGAAGGGATTTGAGAGCAGCGCTGTGGAGAAGGACTTGGGGGTGATGGTTGATAAAAAGCTCAACATGACCCAGCAATGTGCGCTCCCTGCCCAGAAACCAACAACATCGTGGGCTGCATCAAAAGGAGCGTAACCAGCAGGTCAAGGCAGGAGATTCTGCTCCTCAACTCCACTCTTTTGAGATTCCACCTGCAGCTGTGTGTCCAGCTCTGGGGCCCTCAACACAAGAGGAACGTGGACCTATTGAAGTGAGTCCAGAAGGAGGGCTGATCAGGGGGTTTGCGCACCTCTGCTGCAAAGACAGGCTGAGAGAGCTGGGCTTGTTCAGCCTGGAGAAGAGAAGGCTCTGGGGAAACCTTTCAGCAGCTTTTTCAGTACTTAAAGGGGGCTTATAAGAAAAGTGGGGACAGACTTTTTAGTGGGGCCTGCTGCAACAGGACAAAGGGTAAAGGTTTCAAATGAAAAGGTAGATACAGACTAGATAAAAGGAAGAAATATTTTACAATGAGTGTGGTGAAACACTGGAACAGGCTGCCCAGAGAGGTGGTAGATGCCCCATACCTGGAAGTGTTGAGAGTCAGGCTGGACAGGGCTCTGAGCAACCTGATCTAGTTGAAGATGTCTCTTGTTTATGGCAAAGGGGTTGGAATAGATGAACTTTAAAGGTCACTTCCAACTCAAACTATTCTATGATTATATGAAAAGCACTATAATCCAGCTACCATTAATAACATTTAGATGACAAAAAAGATCACCTTCCGCTTTTTCCTGTTAGGGCAGAAGTAGAATCTAACACTTCTGACCCAGAAGACCTGAGACAGCAATCTCTATAAAGTGCAACAACATCCAAAAACTGTACAAGTTTCAGTAATCGGGCAAACAAGGATTAGACAAATTACTTTGTCCTAAATTCTGCACATGTAGCCCAATAAAAGCTAAATTACCTTTTATTCTCACTTTTAAACTCATTTTGCTGTCTCTTCTTCTCCATCATTTTTCCCCATCTACTTTTTGGCAAGTCACGCTGAGGCAGAGGAATGGCATGTTGAATATAGAGATCAGTGAGACCATCTTTATCCATCTTTACATCATTTTCGACTAATATATTTTTCTGTGGGGAACATAAAAAAAAAAGTTGTTATTACTATGACAAATTCAAAGCACAAACATCTTAGTGACATCATTTCTGTTTTGAAAAGACACTTTAGTGCACCAGGTATAAATGCCAGGGTTTCAGAAGCAACAGTACTGCAGAGGTGACCAGTTTGGAGAGGCCATGAACAGCTCCGTGCCAAGAACAGCCTGGTTTGCTGCCTTCCTTCCAACTGTCAGCTACCATTGTTTTCCGTGGTTTACACTAGGTCCTTCCTTCAGTGAGGCAAAGGGAAATGAAAGATATTTGGTCAGTACATAGTGGTTTCTTTTTCCACCACCTGCAAGCACATCTCTTCCAAGTACCTCCTCATGTGCCTCTTCCTGCATGTCCTTTTGTGTCTCCTGCTACAGTTCTTTTTTAAGTGCATTTGAGCACAGCTGCCATGAACAACTTGGCTTGAAATGTTAGTGTGTGACGGGCTGTTTTAGAGACAGCTAGATCCAGCTACAACCAGTACTGGGCAGTACACCGCCTTTGCCCACAAAGGTGAACTCTGCAGCCCCCCCATCCAAAACCCTGCAGTATTTCCCAATAAAAATAGAAAAAAAAAAAAAAGGGGGGGGGGGAAGGAAGGAAAAGTTATGATGGACATCCTGTGATGACTGATGTTTTCACGCACTCTTTAGCACACTTCCCCAAATCCAACTTCCCTAAATCCAACTACAATACTGCTCTTCACTCTTCTAAAAACCAAGCTAGCAAAACACAATGCATTTCAAAAAACACATTAAAAGTGTAGAAAGATGCTTCCTCCCCTAGTTCCCAAAGGAGGATTTCTAGCAACTGTCACTCACAACAGAGCACCAATTTTCTTTCTAACCACGTACAGGGTTGTGAAAACAAACTTCTCGCTACCTCCTTTCAAATTTATTAAGAGGAAAAATACCACTAACTTTCAACAAACCAGAGGTCACTGAAAACAGGTAATATCTTTGCCACTATTGGTTTTGACAACACTTTGTGACTTCTGATGTCAACCTAAAACCTGTACATTTTTGTCCACGCAAATTATGTGACAAAAATTCACCAAGCCCATACAAAAACTTAAGACTTTGATTACTACTGTTTCATGCACCTAAAATTTTCAGGCAAGGAAGTAACAAGTATTCCACATCACAACTGAAGCTTCCTATGGTTCAAAACTGTTCATAACTCACTTTCAGACTCATTTTTTTTCAGTTATGCACACTTAAGTAGTAGATTGACTGACTTTGTAAGATGCATTTCCTTAATTCACTGGGTATGAATGTGGCAACTATAATAATGACCACCTTTCCACGGATAATTTTGCTGTATGCAAACACTGTCTCACACTGAGAGATTAGAGAAGGTTGTTCTTTAGCAGCTGCAATGTTCAAATACAGCCCCTTTGCAAACACAGAGACACCTCTCACCCCACGGGCCTCCCCTAATCAAACACCTAGATTACACAACCAACTTGTTCAGTACCAACTTGGGTTTTGCTTGTTTATTCCCCGAACTCTTCTTGCACGCCTATTTGTGAAGGAAAGAGGAGAAACACACAGCGCAGGTGTTACGCGGAGGAAGGGGGGGTCAGGACAACAAGCAGGACCGCAGCGCAGCGAGGTCTCCCCTCCCCGCCTCAGGACCCGCTGCTACGGGCCTGGTTCCCGCCCCAACGGCGCCCGGGCGCACCTGCTCCAGAGTGAGCAGCAGGAACTCTTCCGAGAGCAACTCCGGATGCAGCAGCAGCTCTGACTCCGGGCGCCCCAACCCCCGCTTCAGCTCCCCGCAACCGCCATCGCTGCCCCCACCTCCGACCCTACCCCTTCCCCGCGTCGCCATCTTCTTCCCCCGGCGACCCCTTTCCAGGTTCCCACAATGCCGCGCGGTGCACAGGCTGACGCAGGAAGTGGCGCGGCGGGGTGACGTCAGGGTTCGCCGCTGAGTTAAATGCGCCCGCGACAGGGGCGTGATACGTTGCTTGCTAAGTTGTGTACCTGTCGTCGGTAACCGTGGTTACACAGCTATTGCATCTTGGGCCTGGGATGAAGTGACCCTCTCGAAACAATAAGGACCTCATGGGCACAACCAGGTCCTGGGCGTGTTTGAATGATCAAAGGAGAGCATTCAGGACTGGTAGTACTAAACGACGAGTTACTTGACAGCCTGACAAAGTGACCATTCAGTTACCTAACTTGGCAATGAAACCAACTTTTAAGGTGTCCTGAAGTGAACTGCGTTCATTATAATACTAAAAATCACACCCCCAGGTCAGAAAGACCCCCAGCCCAGGTGAAGATCTCTGGTCTGA
>WYDI02036445.1:0-26147 GCA_009867235.2 Psittacus erithacus | reverse complement strand
CTGCGTTCATTATAATACTAAAAATCACACCCCCAGGTCAGAAAGACCCCCAGCCCAGGTGAAGATCTCTGGTCTGACTAGAATGAGTGACACAGCAAACGTTACATGTAGGTTACAACCTACCATTGTAACCGGGAGTGTACCACCTTATAGCTGTTGTGTATAAATGTAACAAGAAAGCCAGCACTGGTGTGTTTGATCTGCAGAACAGTCCGCCCAGCGCCTAGGCATGAATAAACACAGCATCTCTCCTGAGCCAGTGGAACTGGTTTACTGCGTGCCACTCATGAATCTGCTTTTGAATCCACTTTCTGGACAACAGCAACTGACAATTAACACTTCCTGAGCTGCAATGACTAAAGTTGCTTTGCAGTTCCAAAGTAAAGCAGCTGCCACCACATTTGAGTTGGTAACCTGCCTCCTCAAAGTGGAAGGGGGAATTAACAAACGATTACATTAGTAAATTAACCATGCTGTCATTACAACATGAAATTGCAATGTAACTCAAAGTACTTGATGCACTTCACAGAAGAGGCATTTCTGAGTAACATAACAAAAACACAAGTACATGGAACACATTGCATATATATGACCCTATGCGTAACATTATTGCTATACACAGCACTTCCAAGAATATGATTCCAAGTTCTGAATATCTAAAACTCATTTAAGCGTAAAGCAAGCAGTGTAGTAACACGCTATTTCACGTCGTGCCTCCCAGGCTGCCCTCTGGCAGTATGTACCACCCGTCTCCTTGCACTCTCCCCCTCCCAAACCACCCACAACCACTGTTACATTCTGATTTCTCTTGGAAGAGCTGCTTTTCGGCCTGTGTCAAGAAGGACCCGCCCTGTGACCACAACCCGTAGCGCTCCTACAGCGATGGGAAACAACAAATGGCCACCCCCGGCCGGCCCCAATCCGAACGTCGTGCGCACCGCAGGGGCTCCCTCCAGCCGTCCTTCCACGGTGCGGATGCGCCACCCGGCTGCGAGCCCTAGGCCGGCTGCAGATCGGCGGCTCAGCGAAGGGGCTCCTCATTACAGGGGCAGCGCAAGGCCGCTGTTCCCCGCCCTCGCCCAGCCATGAAACTGAAGCTCGAGGCTAGCACACTAGGACCGAGCCCCATCCCGCCGGCTGCACAACGCCATCGCCCTGCGCCGGTCACGCCCCCTATGGGCGGGGTTTCATTGAGGCTCCACCCCAGTAGTTGGAGCCGGGACGCCCGGCGGTTCTCCCGTACACACACACGTGACCGGAAGGGCTCGGCCCTGCGCTGCTGCCTCTCTCCCTCCGGGAAGCGGCGACGCTGACGTAGGGTGGGGTTTGTGTGACACCGGAAGCGGCGCTCCCGCCGGCTGTTCCCAGCGCGCCGGTAGCGCGGCTTGAGGCGCCGCCCGGCCGCCGGCTCTGGACCGCACCGCAACGCCTCGAAACGGCGGGCCCGGCTCCCGGTGTTGTGGCGGCTCCTGGCATTGGCAGGTGCTGCGGGAGAGAGAGCGGGAGGAAGGACTCCATCGGCTGCTGGGGTGGAGGCAAACGTATTGGGGGCCGCGGGACGCCGGGCCTGGTTTGCGCCCCCAGATCAGGCTGCGGGTGTGTGAGGGGACGGGGTGAGGCGCAGCACCGTCCTCCAGGGGATAGCGTGGCCCAGCGTCTCGGGTCTGCGGAGCCGTGTCCACGGGTTAATTAGCGCTTGCTAACTACGGGGTGTAGGAGTACGTGTGCGTAAGGGAACGATGCAGAGGTAAAGGAGGCAGTGTGCTGGTTTGCAGGACAGCAGCACAGAGAACGTGACTGCAAAGCAAGACTTTACTTAATGCAAGTGGGGAAGAGTAGCTTTCTGCTTTTTTTCAGAAAAGAGCGTGTGCAGGGTTACTGGTGCACTTAAGAAAACAGTATCTAGACTAGTAATCTGCTTGGCTGTTAATTAGCTTTTGATAACAAACATCCCTTGATCTTGTTTTCTGGAGCTTAAAAGTAGCATAGTGACTTCCATTTGTAACTGTGGGGTAGCCTTTTGCACTTTCAAGAAACAGTATGTTCTGCAGAACCTGCTGCTTTGTATGTGTGCAGGCCCTGAACTCTTATAAATGACAACAAAACCAATTAAAAAAATCACGTACAGATTATGTGTATTGACATTGGTGATTCTTAAAAGCCTTTTCCCCAGCTTTTTTCTAGCATGAATGTTTTAGTTTCTTTGCTACCAGACTTATGTAGTACTATGTTATTTTTTGTTCTTCCTGCTCATGGATTGCATGGTTATTTTGATTTCTTTTATCATCCTACTTTTCATCTTTCTTTGATATGTTTTTGGGAGGTTTTTAATGCATTTTGGTCAAGAGCAGAATTCTGTAGTTCTCCCAATGCCATACATTAACATTTTTACCTTGGGTTACAGGAATATTAAGTTGTTGACAGCTTTAGGCATGAAAGCTGCCGAACCTCTCTAGATAGTAGTTTATCACTTCAGGCTACACACAAGCTTTTAGAAATGGTTGGGGTTTTTTTGGCAGTCAGCTGTTGGGCAGCCCTCTTTAACTTAATACACTGTGTTTCTTTTGATAATGTTGGAGGATATCAGGGCTGTGTTCCCAGGGACTTGCGTTATCTTTTTACCTTAGGCTATTTCTCTAGTACTTCCTAGGTTTGGGGTTTTTTTTTCTGTTGAAGGTCAGAGCACTAATATACACCCTAGATGAGGGTGTGGTTTGAAAATGTTGTGGAAGACTGAAATAAAATCTTTTAATTTCTGAAAAATAAAATGGGAAGCTCTTGGCATAAAAGATTGCTGTTACCTCTTGATAACATGGTTTGCTTCTGGCTGTATTCTGAGTTTGATTTAATCTTATTTAGTAGTTTCTTGTGAGTTGTGTACCTCACCTTTTCTCACTCAGTCCTAGAAAACTTTGCCATGGTTTCCCATGTTCTTTTGCAAAGGCAGAGGCAGTTTTCAGATGTAATAATTTGAAACTAAATTAATTTTAACTATATTTAGTTTCAGAATGTTCACAAAAGCATTTTGTTGATGTTGGTATCTCTGTTTGTCCACAGAAATTTCGCTTGATGTTTTATATCTCCATCTTACTTGTGGACTGGAAGTAATTGGATATGTTATTTCTTAAATCCATTCAAGATGTTTAGTATTGTGTTTTCCCCAGGATTAGATAAGTGGTTGGTTTAGACCAGTCATGACAAATTAGAATGTGATTGAACAAGGCCAGCAATTTCTCATCTGTTCTTCCTTGGAGTGTGGAGCACAGCTGTCTGCTGATTTCTTATAAAAATAACACAAGTCTGGAGTACAGTAAAATTACACTGGCTGTTTTTAAAACACTATTAATTGCTTCATAAATTGCATCTGTCCCTTGGCAGGGCTTGATTGCAAAAGAGTGGGTATAGTTTGTAGAATGAATATTAGAAGTGCTGCTTAGGACTTAAAAACATACTTCTGGAATGGTTGCGATAGTAGAGAACAGAGCAACTCTTTTAATTTCTGTGACATTGAATCCCAAGCTTAATAAGTGCTTTATGGACCATGCTTCCAAATTTGTTGTGTGAATGTGCTTTATAATTGTTGCTTGTAAAGCACATTCACATTTATAAAGTCTGATACAGAGAATATGTAAGTGGCAGGCACTTTGCAGCTATTATAAAAAAAAAAGCCTCACAAACGAACAAATTCTAATACTGTTCAAGTGGCTTGGAAGTTATATATTTCTGATTGCTGGAGACTGAGGAATGTAAACTATATGTGCTAAAATGGAGTATGCCTATGATATATTTGCCAAGAGACTAGGTCCTAATAGGCCTAAATTAAGGCCTAATATGAGAAGTTAACTCATAGCACTGCATACCTTGTAGCTTCTCTGGAAATCTGAGAGCTGAAGCTTGTATATTTTCGTGTACAAGTGGTAGAAACCTGTGCATAACAGGTTTATAAATCATTTAAGTACTGCCAGGAACCACTTGTAGTGCCAAAGTTTTAAAGAGAGCCAATAATATACTGGTTACGTGTGGAGAAAGCATCACTTCAGAATAGTTGGGTGCTGTTGTAAATCTGTCTCAGGATAGACTTGAAGTGGAACATTACAATTTGATTAATTTCCATTGTTATTAATGTGCTCATTCTGCCTTGTGTAATCATGTTGGAAATAGAATATGGACTATTGAAAACTGCAACAGTGAGGTTTTTGGATTGGTTTTTAAATTGCTCCCTATGATATTTGATATGTGTGGAGATAAACAGTGGTTTTTTTTCTCTTTAATCAGATCACCCAGAAGTCACAATGAGTGTTAAAGCCTTCAAGCTTGTTTCTGCTGTTGAGCGGGAGATGTTAATGGGAGACAAAAATTACATCAACATCGAATGCATTGAATGTTGCGGAAAGAACCTCTACATTGGAACCAATGACTGCTTTATCTATCACTTTCTACTGGACGAAAAGATGTCAACAGCTGGAAAAATAACTTTTGCTGCCACCAAGCAACTACATAAATACCTGGGCTTGAAGAAGCCTGTGAGTGAGTTGAAAGCAGCCTCTGCCCTCACCAGGCTTCTTGTGCTCTGCGACAACACAATAACACTAGTTAACATGATGAACCTGGAACCTGTCCCCACTGGAGCTCGAATCAAAGGAGCTGTGACATTCACATTAAATGAAAACCCTGTGAGTGGGGATCCTTTCTGTGTCGAAGTCTGCATTATCTCAGTCAAGCGACGGACCATCCAAATGTTCATGGTGTTTGAAGACAGAGTCCAGATAGTGAAGGAAGTGTTTACTCCAGAGCAACCCTGTGCTGTAGCTGTAGATGGTTACTACTTGTGTCTTGCACTTACTACACAGTATATAATTTTGAATTATAATACTGGAGTCTCCCAGGATCTATTTCCTTATTGCAGTGATGAGAAACGGCCAATTGTGAAAAGGATAGGCAGACAAGAGTTTCTGTTGGCTGGCCCTGGAGGCCTAGGTGAGACTAAGGATTGTCACTTTTTTTTTCCAGTTTTTTAAGTTTTCTCTCTTAGTTTCTCTCAATTTGCAAAACTAAGCTTAACTAATTGTGTTGTGCATGATAATGATGATTTTATTTTTTTTTCACAGGTCTGTACTAGAACATTAAGATCAGTAGGTAGATAGTAAGTCTGGGGTACTAAGTATTATTGTGACTCTCCTACTTTTTTAACACACAAGAATCTGATTCTTTGTGTTTTAATTGTGCTTGTAGAAAGTTTCATTTCTACATAGATGACTAATAGTAGTAGTATCTTGAAGCCCAATGTGAAAAAATTGATTGGTACCAAGCGGCACTTCAGAGCCTGATAGCCTTTCTGTGATGACTAGCTACACTGGGTTTGAGGAGTCCCATGTTGCTGTAAAATCGTTAAATTAGTATAGGTGAATTAATTTTTTCCTCAGTTGCTATTCAGAGGAGCTCATAGGAAGTCCATTTAATAGATTGTAGCAGTTTCACAAGTAGATATGTCATGCGACAGTGCTAGTAGAAATGTGAGTGGAAGTAAACCGTATCCTAACTCCTGTAGAACTAAACTCTGTCCTAACTGTAGGTTTTGGCAGATACTACCCAGGTTTTATGCTCCCATCTGCTCAATTGTTTTTTTTTATAGTACTTGTCAGCTCTGTATTACAGAAGGTGATAGTTTAATATTGCAAAATGCAGAATAATGCTCTTCTCTAATAGGTGATTATAAGGACTACTGCTGCTGTAATCTGTCTAAATAAACAATATGGTGTGAGGTCAGTAATCTTGAGCTTCTTTTGGAAAAAGCTGTAATACCCCAGAGCTAACGGACCACAGGCAGAATGCTTTCATGCTGTCTGCCGTATGACTCTCCAGGTAGGAGATGCAGTTTATGTATCTTCTCTGATACATTAGGAATAGTATGTGGCACAAAGATCACAACTATTTAGGCCCTTAATTCAGGGATCTACATGGGTTTAGGCTTTTTGATATAAATTCCAAATAAGAGTGTAATCACTTGTTTATATTGGAATTTTGTCTTGTGACTGGAATGTGAGATGTACATCAACTCACCAGTGTGTTTTTCTCAAAAGAAGCAGACTTATTAGAACATCAGCTTATGCAAGTCAAAGATATTCCAAGATTAACTTGAGGGTTTGTTTTTTTGTTTTTTTGTTTTTTTTTTTTTTCAGATGTGGAGCTTTTCTAAGTCATCTTGGCTACCCTCCTCTTATTAAAACTGTTAGTTGCTTTAAATGTGGACATGTATTTGTGAACATTAACTATTTTAGTAGTGCTATGAAAGTTAAAATCTGATTTGACTGTCTAAAAGTACTTTTTTGACATGTTTCTAAGGAAATCCCATTCCTACTTCCATCTTTATCTTTTTAGGTATGTCAAACCAGATTTTGATCAAGTGGTTAATTTCTTTTTTTATTTAAGAAGAATAGATATACTTTCAAAAGCGTAAATATGTTTAGTCAGAAAGCAGAATTTTATTTAGTCTGACTTTTGCTTTTATCTGATGTCCTGGAAGAGCTATACATTAAGACCTCTAGTCTCAAAATCCAACATGCCTGTGTAAGATTGTCCTGGGGTTAGAATATCAGGTGTGTGATATCTTAAACAAATGCACTTTTGTAGCTCTAAACATGCTATAAATTTCCCCTTTTCTCTAGCTCAGAAACCTTACAAAGACTTCTTGCTATGGATTGTATGTTTTTTTCCTAGCCTAATTTGGCTTGTGGGTTTGTGGGGTGTTTTTTTTTTTAATCAGCTGTTCTTTATTCCCTTCCCATCTTTCTGGTTTTCCTCATTAGTGTCTTTAGCACTTCCCTCTTTGAAGTTGTGAAGATGGTTGAGCATCTTCATAGTATACAAGCATTATGTGTCTTGGCATTTGAGGTAGGGCTTTGCTATAAAGTGAATTTGCTTGGAAAGGCTTGCTGTAAATCTTTGATTCTAATTTTGGTTTGCTTTTGTACATCTTGTTGCTTAAGGTGTATTTGTTTGGCGCTTGGTAGAGCACCTATGCTAAATTCAACCTCCTTTACTGAGGTGGATGTGTTCTGCATTAATATATTTGGTTTTACAGTGTTTGAAGTAGCATTTATTTACATTAATTTACTTTTGAGTTAAGACTGGAATTTAGAATGCATAAAGCAATTGCTAAAAATGGTAATCATAGAGTAAAACAACTGAGTTTCTTGGGTATGTAACCTTTTTCCTTACCTGGACTGCATTTAAAACTGATGATTAGAGTTGTTCATAGCTGATCCATAGGCTTAGCCATTTGGTACTTGGTTGGGTCGACTTGCAAGTAGTATATAGTTCAGTCTTTCAAAGGGATGAGGAGCTTATTTTATGATGCATCTTCATTCAGTCCTGTAATTCATTGAGATGTGAAAATGAGTTCTTTCTGATGATGTATGAAACTGTGCTTACCAAAATTCAGTTTTTCATTTTATCAAGTTTTGTTGCATGTGTCTGATCAGATTTCTTGCTATATGGAGGCTTCAAGTTTTTAAAATTTCAGCAGGTGAGCAGTTTTAAAATTTCAAGCAGTTCTTGCATGTTAGTACAGGGCACACTTCCTAGCACCAGCTGGAGCAACTGCCCCAAAATGTCAGAGGCCTCAACTCAGACCGTGCTCCCACAGGAGGGTACAGCTCTTCAGAGCTTGAACTGAAGGGAGCACTTGGTGCCTCTTGCTGAGACTGACACAGGAAATTTTGTCCTTGCCTGCAGGAGATGTGTGCTTGGTTAAGGATTTCTGTTGCCAAGTAAAAGAGATGGAGGAGGAGGTCAGCAGAGTACATGACATCAGGGATGACAAAAAAGAAATGTAGTCTTCTCCAGGACCCAGGCATGAGCCTAAATCCCCAGCTGTACTGAGGGAAGGACAGGCTTTCGTTTCTGCATGTTCCATGGTGGTAAAGATTAGAAACTTGTGAATTCCCATAAAGGGAAGAACTCTCCTTCTCTGCCTGCAGATCTGCATCTATAAAATATGTTCAGTGCTCACAGAAGCAGATGGGAAGCAGAAAGCTCTGTCCAACAAATCCTCTGAGCCAGTAGCACCAGAAGGAATTAGCAAGCAATAGTGGGAGACTCCCTGACACTGGAGATGAGGTTTTCTCATCAGGCCTGCTGGACAATAACAGCTTGAGGAGGAGTAGGTGGACCGTGCAGGCCATTGAATGATGGCACAGTTAGTGGTGATGAGGGATTTAGCTTTTATGGCTGTAGATTTATGGAAGAGATGAGATCTCTCAGACCAAGTGAGGCAGAAGCATTTTTGCCAACAGGCTGATCAACGTGGTGAGAAGGAGTTAAGCTAGGAAGCAGTGGTGGTAGGCTGACTTGACAGGGGGCAGGATGATGTGGATGAGTCTTTGTGATCAGGAGAAAAGGCTGAAGAAGCTCTGCTTCAGACATATGCACACTAAGTCTACAAAACAGCATAATGGTGAAAGCTCTCATGTTTTCTGGGAAATCATCACATGTGTATGTTAACAGCTGAGGTGAAGGGTTACTCTTTACATGACAGCAGCAGGAGAGTGTGGTGGCATGCTTTGGGTCAAAGGAGGAAGCAGCTGAGAGTTCATCTTTTAGGGCTAGAAAGCAGATATGGTGACGTTGTGGTGAGTGTCTGCTACAGACCACCTTGTCAGGAAGAAGATGTAGGTAGGGCCTTCTTCAGATAAGAGGAAGAAACCCACATTTGTAGACCTTAGTTCTTAGGGGGCATTTGAACTGTTCCAGTCGCTGATAAAGGAGCAGCACAGCAGGCCACAAGCAGTCCAGGAGATTTCTGGAGTATATTGATGGTGATTGATGAGGGGATGTGCTCTGTTGAACCTAGCTAGAAATACGAAGGTCAGGGGACCAGCCTTGCTACAGTATCCATGAGATGGTGAAATTCAGGATCCTGAGAGAAGGGAAAAAGACCACAAGCATGGACTTCAGAAAAGCAGACTTTGGTTTGTTCAGGGACCTGCTTTAAAGAATTCCGTGTGATATGGTCCTGGAGAGAAGGACTGCCTCCTCCAAGTTCAAGAATGGTCTATCTCAGTAAGCAGGAAAACAAGCAAAAGTGGCAGGAAGTCTGCATTAATGAACAAGCAGCTCTTGCCCAAATTCAAATATAACAAAAGAAGCAAATGGAAGCAGGCCAGGTGATCTGGGAGCAATATAGACACTGACCAAGCATGTGAGGATAGGGTTAGGGAGACCAAAGTCCATCTGGCATTGACTTTCAGCACCTTGAAGTGCAACAAAATGCTTCCACAAGCATATCAGAAGCAAAGGAAGGCTACTGATGCCCACTGCTGAATGGGGTGGGAGACCTGGTGCCAAAAGACATGGAAAAGTCTGAAGTGCTTAGTGCCGTCTTTACCTCAGTGATTATTGGTATGGCCTTCCTTCAGGAATCCTCAGCCAGCCCCTAGGACCAGAGGGAAAACCTGAAGCAACAAAAACTTGCTCCCAGTAGAGAAGGATTGGGTTATGGATCATTTAAATAAACTGGACAGACAAATCCATGGGACCTGATGGGATGCACCCATGAATGTTCAGAGTTTGGGGTCAATATCACTGTGAGGCAAGTCTGTCTTTGAAAGGTCATGATGATCAGGGAGCATTCCTTAGGACTGGAAGAAAACAAATGTATTCACTCCTGTCTTAAGCAAAAGAAAGAATCCATGTATGGGGGAGAGAGGGGGTGTAAAGAAGACAGATCTAGACTCTGGTCAGTGGTATTGTGGTATCGCATCAGTGAAAGGATGCGAAGCAGTCTGTACAAATTGAAATACAGGAAAATCTGCGTAAACACAAGAAAACAAATTTCTCATTGTGATGATGGTCACACCAGGAAATGGGTCTCGGAGAGGATGTGGAGTCTCTGTATTTAGAGATACTCAAAGACTGACTGGGCGAGTTCTTCAGCAACTTGTCCTAGTTAACCCTGCTTTTAGGGAAGCTGGGCTAGACAGTCTCCACAGGTCCCTTCCTGCTTCAACTGTTCCTTGACTTTAATAAGTAAAAAATAAAATTTTAAATCATAGAATCATAGAATAGTTAGGGCTGGAAAGGACCTTAAGATCATCAAGTTCCGACCCCTGTCATGGGAAGGCACGCCTCACACTAAACCATGGCACCCAAGGCTCTGTCCAACCTGGCCTTGAACAATACTTAATTTTAGTTTATTCCTTCTGCTTTTCCAGAATAAGCTCCTCAGTGGTACATGGCTTGAGCAGTTGTATAGTGATTGAGCAGACTACAAATGGAGTTGGAGAACTGAGCTTTATAACTTAGGACAAGCACACAAGGTACTAAGGGGAGTGATTCATAGATGGTTATGCAGTGCCTTTCTTGTAGCTGATGACACTGCATAAGGCAACAATAGGGTAGTCAACAATAAGCAGCATGTTCCCTTCTTGTTTTCAGCCACTGGTACTGTTCCTTATGCTGTCAACTTTTATGATAAATGCAAGCTGTCATATTCCTTTTTAAGCAAGTAGTAATAAAGATGTATTATTTAATTTTTTACAGATATTTTCGCTAAGGATCTTTCTGTTTTAAAGCAAGCAAATAAATAAAATCTACAGTCTATTGCACAAAGTTCAGAGTAGTCTGATCTAAGTTGGCCCTGCTTTAAGGGAAGGGACGGGACTGGACTGAATGTCCTTCAGAAACCTCTTCTGACTTAAATTATTCTATGATTCTATAAATTTCTAGATATCTTGATGCTGAAAATAATGTAGCTGTGTTTTGGATAACTCTTGTAACCTTTGGATAGCATATGCATCTTTAATACAGAAATGATTACTGGCTTGATCTGTTTCATCAAATGCATTCCTGTACTGTAAAAAAGCCATTGTTTCTGATTGTATTTGTCAAGTGTATTGTTGTCCTTAGATGAGAACTGGATGAAGAGAGAAAATGCATCATTCTGCCATGGAAACACTAGCTATTGAGGGCAGAGGAATGTAGAGCGATGTTGACTTGGAAAAATACTGTGCATTGCTCTGCATACCCTTTCACTTCTGTAAAGGGTTTTTTCACATTACCTAAAAAAAGCTCTGTCATTAAAAAAAAAAAAAAAAGATGGTGTTAAAATCAGGATTTTATAATTTTGAGAATGTCAGAGAAATAGAAAATTCTAAGAATTAATATTTCAGATATAATTAACCTTGAGTTTACTACTGGTTAGTATGTGTTTAGTGCAGGGTAACAACTAGAAAGCACTAAAATGGATACTGCAGTCTGCCTGGCATAAAATTCTATTTCTGATCCATAAGGATCTCAAGATCTATAGAGTAAATTGGGAATTACATATTATGGCCAAACAAAAGTATTTTCTCTAAGGTGCTCTTGAGTGAAAAGCTGATCATTATAGTGAGAAAGCAAATAGCATTACTTGCTAATAGTCAGATTTGTAATTCTATTTTTGTGTTGCGCCCTTAGACAAGGCAAAGGGCTGATGATTTCAATGCTGCTATAAAGGATCCAGAGCCTTAGTCTCTATACTGTAGTTCTGTAAAAATCTGCAACATTCTGTTTTCTTTTTTGTTTGTTTCTAATTCCAAGACGGTCCTTCTGCCCAACTACCCGTGCCTCATTATCCTCTGTTTGGAAGAGATTTTGCAAATTCAATAATATAATCTTTTAATCTCTCTGTCCTTTAGAGCTCAGACTTATTCTACCAGCTGTCAAGTGGCTCATTCTTGCCAAAGAACAATTTTCATGGCACGTCTTCTTAATGGCACAAAAATACCAATTTTGAGGCATATATGTTCATGTTTAGAACAGAAGTTTGCATCATGCATCAGTATGGCTTAGCTGGCAAAGGGTTACTAACTAGGCCCAAAAACTTTGCCTGGAATTTTTCTTTAATTAATATCTTGGATAGAACTGGAGAATAGGACTAGTGGCACATTGTCCAAAACCAAGTCTAACTCCTATTAAGCCAGGAGAAGGAAGGAGGACAGAATAGACAGGAGGAAAGATAGTGGCAAAAAAATCCCACAAATTAACTGAAGATTTAATATGGTTATGGTTGTTTTGAAGGCCACATAGGGGGTGTCGTTGGGATATTAATAGTCTTAACTCTGCTCTTGGCTTTTGGAAAAAACCTTTATACACAGCCTCTGTGTTCTTTTCAAATGATTGAAAGCACAGATGCCTCACAGGAAGTGAGTCAGAATTGACAAATAAATGATTGGCTGTCAGCTAAAATGTTCTTTAGATATTTGACTCTACAAGGAACAAATATGCGTGTATTGCCAGATAGGTCAGGCAGTGTAGGTCTGAAGCTCTCCCTAAGGTAGTATTGTTTGAATGCTGGGTCTGACTAAATACTTGTGTTTTGAAATGGATTCAAGCTACATGGCATAATTCTTGTTAAAAAATCTTGAAACTCAATAAATTTGAAAATTCCTGCTAGTTTCTTTCAGTAATCCTCTCTTCAGTTCTTGGTGTTGTCTGCTTCTGTGGTGAAGATAAAATTGAACTGAACTAACCAACAAGTCTGTGTGGTCCAGGAAGGTGTGATATGCTGTTATCATGCCACCTGACACTGCATTTGTTCTTCTGAGACTTTATTTCGGTACCTTGGTGCCCATGCTTCATATTGGGAAAGCAACAGTCTTCAACCAGCACTATACTCAGGCTTTGTTTTTCCCTTGTTCTAGGCATGTTTGCAACTGTAGACGGCATTTCACAGCGTGCCCCTGTGCACTGGTCAGAGAACGTGATTGGAGCAGCTTTGTGCTTTCCTTATGTGGTTGCTCTCGATGATGAGTTCATTACAGTGCACAGCATGCTGGACCAGCAGCAAAAGCAAACCCTGCCTTTTAAAGAAGGTCATATTCTACAGGACTTTGAAGGTATCAAAAATGATAGGTCTTTGAATCAATAATTCCGGAACAACCACTGCTGTGGGCGCAGTCGCTTAGTTTGTTTTAAACACAGTGTCTAGTAAGCACCTGTTAAAAATTACCTGTTAAAAACTTCTATTGCAAATGCTTTCCTGATTAGATTCCTGCAGATTGTGATAGGAAAACTTTAGTCGTCCAAAATTCCATGCTTCTAACAAAATGTATGCTCATTAAACATGCTCTAATTGTCAAGTTAATTGTTGGGTAGGAGTCTGTGGGGTTAGAGCTTCTTCTTGTAGCTTGATTATCTCTTTCAATGGAGCAATGTTAATTTATGAGTCAACAATTGTGAGCTATAGGTATCTGTCCATTGGCTGTCCTGACAAAAGTCTAACCTAACTCCTAAAGGAGTTCTTTTGTACTCCTTTCTAAAATACCTGTGTAAGAGGCATAAAATGGGGCATTTCATAAAGAATTGTTAAAGAAAAACCACAAACATTTCTTTTGATCTATTCTTCAATTAAGGACTCTTAATACATTCCGTTGCTGTTTTTTTTCTAGGAGATCTGCAAGCTCTAGCACTATGAAATGTATGTTACTTGCTACCTTTGACATACAGCTTACAATTTTATAGTGCAAGCCTGTGGAAATGTCTGGCAGTTAAAAGTCTCTGTGCTGTGGAATCTAGGCTGTAGGTTCAGCGGTGGCTTTTACAGCTTAGTTCATTATGAGAGATTATAGCCACTTTCATTTACTCAGAGTGGAATATCATCTGTAAATAAATATATTTACCATTATCTCGGTATTTCTGAGGTGCAGTTTACAGGTAAACTATACCATCTAGTGAATACGGTAATGAGATGAGCTTTTGGAACTTTTAACACAATTCAGGTTTTTGTATCTCAGTAAATCTTAAAGCTTATTTCTGGAAGGTGGGGGCGGGGAAAGAGGGGCTCTGTCAAGAATGTAAACTGAATATGTCCTTTTTCTCTGTCCAGGAAAGGTGATTGTTGCTACTAATAAGGGAGTGTATATCTTGGTGCCGCTGCCTTTGGAAAAACAGATTCAGGATCTTCTAGCCAGCCACAGAGTGGAAGAAGCCCTTGTTCTAGCAAAAGGAGCTCGAAGGAATATTCCAAAAGAGAAATTTCAGGTCTGTTCTTCCCTTAATTGTCATGAAAACATAATTCTCATAGTGGGGCCATGCATATGATGGTCAAGTGACCAGAGATGGTGGAGGAGGAATTTACATAGAAGAGAAATCTAATACCTTTTATGGTTTCAGCCTGAGGAAATAGATGTGCTGCTGAATTGGCTAGTGCTTGTAAAGACTGTGATGTTGGCAGGGTTGAATGCTGTTCTGCTTGTGTTGTTTTTTTTTTTTCATGTGTGTAACTTGAAAACAATTTAAAACAAAACTGGAAAACTAGTAATAGAAAATCCCATGTGGTGCTTCCCTCGTACTAAGTTCAGTAGTTGGAGCATTTTGTTACCGTTGAAATAGTATCTGTAGCATTGCTTTCAGTTTGTTTAGGAAGATGTAAAGTTAGGAACATAACTACAGTGGTTCAAAATGATTCAGTCTGTAAGGATTTTTTTTTTTATTTTTAATGTCAAGAAGTTTCTAATTCTTTGTCATTTAAATTTTGGTCAAAGCCCTTGAAAAGTAGTCATTAAATTTGTATGAGCTTTCATTTTTATCCTTAACTCGTTTGATGAATGACCAGCTGGGTAGGCTGCTGGAAGTAAAAAGTTTGGTGAGAAAGGTGTTCCCATCCTTTTGCTAAGATACCTGGAAGTACTGGAAGCTGAAAAGTATTTAGGCAAATGCAGAATTCAGTTTCCAGCATGTTTTGCTTTGCATCTTTGCTTCCAACTTTTCATTTACAATCTGTTTAAAGAAGTAAACTTAAATCTTGCTGTGAGGACAGAATGCATGATCTAATCAATGTTTTCTATATGTGATGACCTGTAATTCTCACATTATTTTTTTCCAGTTTATGTAGATTTAGTGTGGGAGATGTCTTTTTGTGTTTTACCGCAGCTTGAACTGCAGTTCATTATCTAAAATACGTGACATAAAATCTCATTCCTCCTAAGTTTGCTTGCATTTAGGATTTTTCTGTCTGATAATTTACTTTCTGTTCATACGTGTGTTATGTGCATAATGTCTGTCTACCTTAAGTTACTGTTTCCAAGAATATTAAATGTTCTTGCTAACTTAATATGCTTTTCAGGATGTTCAGTCACTTTGAGTCAGTGCTACAGCTGAAAAGCAGCGAACATAGTACTTGCAAGCAAAATAGCCTGTTCTAGTCTGCATTTGTAAAGTGAGATTAACCGGCTTAAACTGATGTATTCTCCCACTGACTCATATTAAAATGACTCAACTTGGCTTAGTTGTTGAGATATTAGTCCAATTTTTCAGAGCTTATCTAGTTGAAAGTGACATGTTGAGCTTGCCTGATATTTAATGCTGTCATTACTGGCTAGTTACAAGCACATCGGACTTGTTTTTACTGTAGTCTCACATAATATGAATCTGATGGAGTTCAACCCAATTACGTGCTGTACATGTGTCTTTTGCAACATTTCTTTAGCATACTTTCACTGATCATATAGTCGCTTTTTTCTAACTCCTAAGATCTTCAGATAATAGATTATAGCTAGATTGAAAATAAGTATCTTCAAATTGACATCTTCAGATACGTATTTTGTAAGCTTTACTGATTCCTCAGTAGTTGAAACCTTCAGTGCCTTATTTTGCTATTTGATATGAGCAGTGGTAAGAAATGCATAGGATTTGGTAGTAAGGCGCTTGATCTAGCCACTAAAATTTAGTCATACAAAAAAGTGATAGTGATTGTCTGGTACATGTATTATAGTGCCCCCTTTCCCACATGCTGCTTTAATTTCTGCGGTTTGCAATGGCTGTTGCCATCTTGTGACATGAACTCAGTCATGGCATTGTAGGACAGTTCTTGACTCTGCGACAACCTGGGGTTTTTTTTCTTGCAGTTCAATACTGCATTATCATTGCATGCATATGCAGGGGCTTGCTCCCTGTCTTTATATCAGCATAAATATATAGATATATTTGGTGGTAATGCAGCATGATAGTGGGATTGAAACAGTATTGTACTCTCAGAATTATTCGTACAGCCAATATTTAGTTACTGGAAAGAAGCGGATCGTGCATTAGTAACTCTGGTCTGTTTTTTAACCAGTAGTACCTGCAGACTGCAAATTTGTCTCTGCAATATTAAATGAAAATTACTTTGTCTTTGAGCATCAGGAATTACTGCTAGGTAAAAAAATGCTAAGCAAAAGTGTTGCAAGGAGATAGCTTTGCTGAATATCATTTTTGGTAGAAGAATATAAAGGCTTTTCTACCATGCTACCATGAACTGACTGAATACCGCTTATTAATTTTTCAGGACAGCTGAAGTTTGCAGAAATCATGGTTGATGGTAGTGAAGACCTTGGTTAGATTGACACACATCTTGCATAGGTATCTTTTTTTTTTTTTTTTCCCCTCATTTCTTTTTAACAGCACCCAAACATGACCAAAAGACAAAGTGACTTTCTAGACATTTTTTTTTGGCAATCTAGTTAGTAATTCGGACCATTTTAGGATTATTTTTTCCTAGCAGTTGAAAGGCTGTAAAGGCTTCACTATAGCTATCACAGCTTCAGTAATCATCTTCATGTTCTTTAGTGCGTTTTCAGATACAAATTAATATAAATCTTATTTCATGTTTTTTGGTTTTTTAACGTGAATTGAGTCAGCAATATAGATTTTTCCTAAAGCACTTCAAGTCCTATGGTGGTCCTTCAGAAATGTTACGGGAATAAACAGTGTGTTGAATTTTGACTGTGTGTAACTTAGTAGTTTTAAAAAGTAAGCCTATTGAGCTATTTTGGCAAACAAGTCTGGAATAACTCAGGATATTTTTTCTGTCGTGAACAAAAGTTAACTGTGTGTGGTTGCCATATAGGTCTAGCCCATTTTTAAAAAACTGTGAGAGAGAATATTGACTTTTTCACAGACAGTCTGGTCTGTTACTTCCACAGTCTTTACCACAGGACATCTTAATGTCTAGTGTTTGTCTTGTTGGCTAAAAATGAACCTATTTATTCCCTATCCCATCACTGCATCTTTAAAAAGTTGGGAAAGTGTCTGTCAACATTATACTGCTTTTGTTGTTGTTGTTGTGTGGCTTTAAGGGATACATGAAGATATGGCAACATTTAAATGCAAATGAATGCCACTTAATCAGTTCAAATTTAAAATAGGTTCATTTGGCTTATACTTACACTATCAACAAGCTCTTTTTATCTTCTAGTTGCTGTACAAACTAAGCTCTACAATTAAAGCAGTTCTTACAGTGTGTTAGAGCAATTCAAACTTCATTCCAATGTCATAATTTACTAAGTATGTAAATATTAGTGGTCCTAATTGCAGAGTTAAGAAATAAAATTTCTACTTTGGTACTAGCTAGCAAGGTGAGAAATACTTGTACTTCAGTCTTCCCTGGGTTGAAAGGCAAAATCTGAGGCCAGGTTTTGAAGTTCTTTTAGTGCCATAAGATGCAGATAGTTGCAGACTGAAATCCTTTACCAGCATCCTTAAGAAAGTGGCCAGACAGGTGTTCATCCATTCACAGATTACTGTTTACGAATGTAATAACACAGTTGTATAGCCACAGTATTTTGGATACTTTGTTAATTAATCACCTGAGGTAGTTTTACGTTATAATTGGAATTAAATTCCCTTTCAGTTTTAGTACACTTGGTTGTAAAGCATAGTAACATTAATATAAAGATGTCATAAGTATTGTTCATTTATTTTTATACTATGTTTGTTTAAAAAGGTGTGCCAGGTAGCTTTTCTCAATTTACCCTTTACTCCGCCACACTGTGGAGCAAGAAAAGTCCCATAACCTTACAAATCAGTAGGTTTTAATGGCTTGCTAATGGTCAAGATTAAGTATTTCCTTAAGATAGACTGCTAGTAAAGGATAGTAAAGCATGCACAAACTAAGTGGGCTTAAGGCAAGCTTTTTCTTTTGGTAAATCCACAATCTTTAATCAAGGTGAAAAATTGCTAATTAGAATATTAGTCTACCCTACTTGAGGCCTGACACCATTCAGTAGTGCCTGCCTGGAGTATGTTGCTGATTTATTGCAGTTCTCTGGGTATTTGAAAAGGAAGTCTTTTTAGTAACAGAATTTGTGTACGCTGTTAAATATTTGAAAGCTGTATATTCATGAGAAAGTTGAAGGGGAAAACTGAAGCATGTGAAGGTAGCTAGGTGTGTTTGCAAAGTACCAGTGTTGTCACAAACAGTGGCTACTTTGCAGAGCACACTTTGGGTTCCTTGCTTTTAGTAATTATACTTTGCTATTGGAAATATTCTGGGTATGAGGGTTTCATTTAACTAATTGGCCATTCAGATTAAGTAAATACGTAGCGTTTGTGAATTTCTTGTAAACTTTTTTCTGTCTAGGCATGACCTTAACAGTAAAACTTCATAAGACAGTTTTTTGTGTGTTTTACTTGAGCTCCTCTTTTTAACCTTATATTTCTGTACATTGCATGATGTACTGCACATTGAATAAGTTGAACTTATCTGGAAATATTTTTACTTAAGAAAAAAGGGGGAAAAAAAACCCGTAAGAAAGTCAGAAGTACGGTCATCAGCTGGGGATGAGACTATGAGAGTCATTAGCACGGTTGCTGCTGACGTGGGATGAGATGTTGGCTCTGAAGTGGGAAGGAAGTTGGCTCTGTGTGGTCAAGAGGGACCGTCCTTCAGTTAAATCTTTTTTTTTTTTGTGCCTGCTGAATCATGGGGAACTAAAGAGTGACTATTGGCTTCAATGTTTGCAAATACAACAAGGCAAAACTTCAGACAGGTCGAACTGGGTCAAATAACTGATTATTTGAATAAGAAAACTTGAACTTGCAATTTGTTGACTTTGCTTTTAGTAAGAACTCAGTATCAGTGCTGTGTTCACACTTGTGTATGAATTTGAGTCTGGGCAGCAGATTCAGTATATTCAGGTGCATAGAATTTAAAATGTAGAGGATCAAGGTTTTGTTTCGCATGTAATATTGACAGGTCTGGTTGAAGATCGTATGTTCAGTGGTTTTGGCAGGTAGTTTTTGAAGTAGTGACTAGCACTACATAAATAACTCATTACAAAAATAATAAACCTTTTCCCCCTCCCTTCTCTTTCATAGGTAATGTACAAACGAATCCTGCAGCAAGCAGGTTTTATACAGTTTGCACAGCTTCAGTTCCTTGAAGCAAAAGAACTCTTCAGGTAATTGTGTGACAAGAAATTTATTTATTTATCTTCCTTAAATAAGGAGTTAATGTTCTTGGGTTTAAGAATTTAGTTGCTTTAATGTTTTATGATGCAGTTATGAATTCACTGTGATAACATGTCTTTGTTGGGGGGAAGAACAGAGTAACACTGAGTTAGTTTTGTAACTGAAGAGTTAATGCAACTGATTTTTTTTTTGGGGGAGGAGGTATGCTAACATGCTGTAGTAAAGTTTTTTTTACTTTATGCCCATGAAGTTCAAGGCTTTATTATTGAGCTTCTGCTGTGATTTACAGCATGAACATTGATTAGTTCTTTTCTTTTTCCCCTTTAGGAAAAGAAATCTAACAAAGTTGTGATTTAAATATTAGTTGCAATTTAAATATTGACGCAGTTACACCTTTTTTTTGTTTGGTTTTTGGTTTTTTTTTTTGAGGATGCTGATACTGAATTTAATACTTGCTCTGCTAGACGTTTTCCGGAAGACAGATCGTGTGTTCTTGAAGTGTGTACTAGCCTTCCTGATTTAGCTGTTTTAGCAGTCACTTGGTTACAAATTAACCTTGGTTCTTCGCTTTCATTCAAAAAATGCTGCTCAATTATCTTTATTTTACCTGATAATTTTGTTTTTGCTAGCTGCGCCCCATTCTGTAGTGGGGCACTGTCCAGGGTTAGTGTAATCCATGCTGACCACATGAAATGACTCTTCTTGTTATCTGCTGAAATTCATTTTAAATCAGTTTAGTCTATGAAATAGGATTAAAGCTAGACTATTTGCTGTACATTTTAAGTGTATACAGTATAGGAAAAAGGTTGTCCTTGAATTTACGGAAATGTACCAGGGAAATTAAAGGTTTGAGAAATGTTACTATTGATGAGGCACTTTGCCATTTTGCCTCCTGCTCACCAGGATAATGGGGGACACTAGGCCTGAATGGGCAGTGTACACTGAGTGAAGATTAGGGAATGACAGGAAGGGCATAAGTAGCATTTATTGGCAATCTGTTTTGGCCACAACCACTTTCTGTATCACCTTGTAATTTTTGGCATTAGTGAACAACTCGCAATCTTCCTCCTCTTTGTAATCTTCCAGACACTAGACTAAATCACTGCTGTGTTGTATATCAGAACTACAAGCTGAACATAGTTAGGAATCCCTTACAGCATTGCCAAAAAGCCTTTCCATATGGATTTCCAATGCACTTTTGTTCATTTTTCTCAGTGTGGCCATCTTTGGTAAAATAGCTGTACTAGCTATAACGTGTCTTCCATTGTCTAGGTGTAGTTAGGCGGGAGGGAAAAAATAATCTTTCTTTGGGGTTGATTTTCTACTGTAATATCTCTCATTAATCTATTTTATCTGGTGGTCCTCCAGCCTTAAACTTTCACAAGCAGTTGAACTGGCCAAAGCTGTAGTTAGATTACTGTAAGGAGTTCATATCGAAACCCCAAATGCTCTTTGAACCATCAGGTCACGCCACTAACGGAACTTGCTACTTCTTGATTATTCTTCCTCCTAGAACAGACAAAAAGTCCTCATCTACTTTTGTGTTCCATCATAAGTAGACATGAACACTTTACTCTTGGTTAGAGGGAGGCCTTTCTAGTGTAGAGGTGGTTTTTAGGCAGTAGGAGCTTTGTGTAGGAATCAGAAAAGCTTACTATTTGAACCTCTTCTCACAGGAAGGCTTCCCACGTTCAGAGCTTCTCTGTTGTGGTCCTCTATTGCCTTTGTTGCTGTCCCCATGCGTTGCAGTCACTAGATGCTGGAACAAGATACTTGCTGCTTTAAAACTTGGCTGTGCTGTCTCCCAGAATTTAATTCTGTTGGTATAGATTTTTTTGTAGCCAAAGAACAGTATTTATTTACTTTAAAGAAATTGTAAGTAAGTGTTGCCATTGCAGTGCTTTCTACTAGTTGATATTTCCGGGGCGGTTTTGGAACTATGTCTCTGGCAAGAAGTGAACAACTCTGGGCATGTCCCACTGCTTTAGTTAGTTTACAGCAGCAGGGAAGGGATGAGCCTGCGTGTGAAGATCATTCACACTTTATTGCCTGCAGAAATCTGCTGCTTCATCTGCTTCCGTGGTTATAATTTGGGGTTTTTTTGAATTCTTTCCAATTAAGGTTGTGAAGGGAAAATAATTTTGAGGCTGTTGATCACAGGATAGATAAGAACCAGTTTTTAAAAGTTATATTTGCAACAAGATAGTAGCCAATCAGAAAACTTGTCAGTTCATTTTGATTTTTTTTCACACAATATCTCCTGCATTTCAGGAATGCTCATCTTTAAAGATGAATTCTGAATAATGACTGTGACAGTGAAATAAAATACAAATCCTGATTTCTGCTGTTCTTCTAAAGCAAGGCCTGGGAAGAGGAGTCATTCTAGCTGTGAAAATTGGGCAGTTTTGCCATGTGTGGAAAAATCTTATTTTACTCTTCTGTCACAGCATGCATTCTTCAAATGCTTGAGAAATTTCTTTTATCTAGGCTGAAAGAAAAATGTTTCATGTAGCGTATCTGTTACAGTTTTCTCCTGAATGAAGTATAGATCCCCTTCACATGTGAAGTGGAAAAGCTACTCCATAGTATCTGACACAGATGGACACCCAAGACCTATGCCTGTACAGTAGGCTACTACTTACTGGTTAGGTGGATGCATAAAAAGTACCCATGGTTCATTTTCAGAACCTCCTGAAGAAGTGAGACAAAAGAGTTTGGTACACTTTGGGGTTGGGGAAAAGGTTTTCATCATGCAAAAAGGTGTTCTGAAAGCTTTAGTTTTCTGCGGGAAGCTGCTATTTTCTACAGAATTGCACAGTGTTTGTGGCTTGCCTGAAAGGGTTCACTCTGCATTTTTTTTCTTGCCTCCATCAGAAGACTAGCTTGCGTAGTGTATGGATGAAGTCTAGGACAGCCCTAGAAACTGGACTAAGGCTATTCAGCTGATTTTTGTATATGCCACAGAACAGAGTGGGATGCCAAAAGCAAAACACTAGCCCATCTCCTAATTCCTAGAGCTTTCAATGTCTGGTGGAGGAGAAACAATGATCAACAAGTTTGCATACAAATAGAAAAAAAAAATTAAAATTTGTTCTGAATATATTTTCTCCAGCATAGAAGGCACTAACTTGAGAAACTGACAGCCTGTTAGTGCCCTGACGCTAAGCATATTGTGAGCACATATTCCCAGTATGTTATTTTTTTGTGCCTATGTATACTTTTTCTTTCTTTTTGCTTCATCTAGTTTGACACTGTAATTGCAGAAGCGGCCAGCTTGATGTCCGGGAGCTGATCTCTCTCTACCCCTTCCTGTTGCCTACTTCCTCTTCATTTATACGGTCTCATCCCCCTCTGCATGAGTATGCGGACCTAAACCAGCTGACACAAGGGGACCAGGAGAAGATGACAAAATGCAAACGGTTCCTCATGAGTTATTTGAATGAAGTCCGCAGCACTGAGGTGGCAAATGGCTACAAGGAAGATATTGACACAGCTTTACTCAAGCTATATGCAGAGGCAAATCATGAAAGCCTACTGGATCTGCTAGTTTCAGAGAACTTTTGTCTTTTAACAGATAGTGCTGCCTGGCTGGAAAAGCACAAAAAGTGAGTGGATTTTTTTTGAGTATTGCACCTTTGACACCAGGAGGAATATTGTCTTAAATGCAATTGGCTTCTAGAGCAACGTGTTCAGATCCTTGTAATTTCTGTGCTTTGAGGTCCAAAAGATCAACTTGGTATGACTTACCAGCATTTAAAATGTTGGTGAAAAGGTATAAATTGACAGTGTAAAGTAAAGGAAATGCATTCTGTCTTATGCTGGTAAATACAAAGTTCACCTTGAAAGTTTCTGTGTCCCACACAAACATAAAGGATTGTTACAAGTTTTTTGGGGAAAAAAATATTTGTTTGCCTTTGTGATGATTTAAGAGTTGAATTGATGTGGTAGTGGTACTCAGACAGAATAAAATGATGCCTTAAAGCATGCATTACCTTAGGTGGAAGCTGTTAACCAGTTAGCAGCTTTAAAATTGTAGTTGCTTATTCAGAGAAGGAGGTCTTTTTGAACTGCGTACTTTCTCTGCTCCCACTGCTTCACCAAAAGGAAGTTGCTTAAGATGACTGCACATGACTTCAAATTGGAAATGCCAGCAGGTGGATGATTGACTGTCATTAAGCAGGAAAGACTATGTAGTAAATGTGTGAAATACAAACTCCAGTCATAGGTAGTTTCTCTGTCTTTGATTTAATTAAAGTCTCTTTAATCTTTTGAACTGTGGTGCAGTAGTAGCAACTACAGTGATGAGGCAAAGTCTTTAATTGTGGTTAGATTTAAGGTAGTCTCATTTATTTCAAATGTTTTGTTAAATTCTCTTGGTACCTATGGCTTGCATGGTAAACTTCTGGAAATGTGAAGGGTAGAACATTGTTCCATGAGAACAGCTGTTACAGATCTTCCGCTGTTTTTTTTATTACAGTACACAAAACCTCTCTATAATGGCACTGTACAAAGCTCTACCTTGCCTTGATTTCATGCTGCAGTAAAGAAACAATGTTTCTGTTTGTAAAACTGTTTTAAGTAAAAGCATCTTAAAAATTTGATTTAATGACACCTTATTAACTATTGGAGGAATATTTATTATTTGGAACTGTGTTAAATCTGTATATAAAATTCAAAGAATGGCATGGAAACCATCTCTAATTTGATACTTTAAGTTGGAACTATTAATTAGAAAGTGCCTTAGAGACAGGAGAAGACACGGTCACATTTCCAGGACAGAACTCTCCTTTGATTCTGGAAAAGAGCCTACAGACACTTGCTGAAGTGTAGACATGGCGGTGTATATGTCACTGCAAGCAATTATTTGTTGTATTCTGTGCTACTCAAGCCATAATGAAGTTGGTAGGAAAGATCTAGCTCTTTTAATATAATTTTTTTTCTTTATATGCAGGTATTTTGCACTTGGTCTCTTGTATCACTACAATGGTCAGGATGCTGCAGCACTTCAGGTTAGAATAAAGCTTTTAGTGTCATCTGTAAAACATTCCAAAATGCCAGTTTAACTCTGAGATGATAAAAATCTGAGGTGCTAATTTATCTGTTTGAAAGGTAGTGATGTGCATATATGAGAAATCTATGCTAAGACTTCCTTGAATAATTTAATATGCTAGATGTGAAAAACCTGAAGACCTTAATGAAGATGAGAGCTATCTAGATGCTTGTGTGCTTTTGTTATAGAAAAACTGTGCATACCACAACATATGTCTGTACTTTTAAAAGACTGACAGAAGTGCTAAAATAATCAAAAGATTACGTAAAAAGGTGTTTGAGGGACTGAAGCAACATATCCTGTGCTGATTAGTCTGTATGCACGCACAAAGCAGTATTGTAATCTCATGGCAAACACTGGCAGCAGAGTTTCCTTATTTGATGATGGACAGTGAACACATTCTGAAAGATCTGTGGGTTTCAGGAGGGTTATTAATCCCTTTCAGGACAGCCCCTTCTGGTGTCACTGAGACTAGCAGTGGTCTGTAAGCTGCAGACTAAACATTTTTGTTATTCCTGTATGCAAAACTTCATCTAGAAAAACGTATGTATTCTTGATCAGTAAATAGCGAGGATGTCTCAGACCATATCCAGTGCCTTAAGTAGTTTGCCTTACTGTGTGGCTTTTTGAGTACATTAATCACAGTAACACTGTCAAATGCATTCAAGTCAGTTATATAAATAGTAATTTCCTGAGCAGAAGACTAGTAAAGATCTTCATGATGTGCAAGATATTTTTCTTTGTTTCAGGGAACAAGGTTTATTGCTGAACTGGTCTGCTAGATGTGGCACCTTTTAATTTCAATTACAATGTATATAAAAACAGTCTCACAGGGCAGTTAAAGTTCTTGAGTCAAAATGAAAGGAGAGCAAAATATCAGGTTTCCTTCTAAATTGTCATTTGCTTTTAATCTTGCACACACAGAACGCATGAGAAGTATACCATGCACTGAGAAAATAACTTTTACCAAAAGGTTTCTTTGTGATTAGCATACCTCCGCAAAGTATTTGGTCAGTCATTTAGAAAGAGAACATACGTGACACGGGGTCTGAATTAGTTGAATATGGCAGGTGCAAAAGAAGCCTGTGATGGCATAAATTTAGTGACCAGTGAGGACCCTTACAATTGGTGTTCCTAGGAGCTCTTTCTAATTCCACAGGTACCAGTAGATAATGCTAAGTCTTTTAATAGCTTGCATAAATTTTGAGTTGGAAGAACTTCTACATGTTTTAAGCACTTTAATCTGTGTGTGTTTTTGTTGCAGTTGTGGGTGAAAATAGTTGATGGAGATATTGAAGACTCTACACGTTCAGATCTCTATGAATATATAGTAGACTTCCTTACATTCTGCTCAGACCAAGATCTAGTGTGGAAGTACTTTGAATGGGTTTTACAGAAAAATGAGGAGGTTTGTAATTAGTGTACTTCTCACAGAACATCAGTATTACTCTGCAGTGCTATTTAGGTGTTTAGTAACATTGTTCCATCTTGATAGCTATTTGGACCATTTTTGTAGAATATTTAATGCCAGTTAAATAGTGATCAACAGAAGAAAACTTCCAGGTTTTTCAATTTTTTTAAGTACCTCCATTAGCAGGTGCTAGTGATAATTACCTTTTTTTCTTGAAAACGAAGTTTAGGTGATTATGTACAATGAAAGATACAGCATGCCTCTACTCTGCTGTCATGAGACCTCACTTGGAGTATTGTGTGCAGTTCTGGTGCCCTCAACATAAGGAGGACATGGAACTGTTGGAACAAGTCCAGAGGAGGGCCATGAGGAGGATGATCAGGGGGCTGGAGCACCTCCCGTGTGAAGACAGGCTGAGAAAGTTGGGGCTGTTCAGCCTGGAGAAGAGAAAGCTGCATGGAGACCTCATAGCAGCCTTCC
>WYDI02036441.1:0-29256 GCA_009867235.2 Psittacus erithacus | reverse complement strand
ATTGATGTCTCTCCAGTTTAGAGACAAGGATGTCATGTGGGACAGTGTTGAACACTTTGCACAAGTCCAGGTAGATGATATCAACTGTTCTACCCCCGTCCATCAGTTCCGTAGCCCCATCATAGAAGGCCACCAAATTGTCCAGGCAGGATTTCCCCTTAGTGAAGCCATACTGGCTGTCACCAGCCAACTTGTTTTTCATGCGCCCTAGAATGCCTTCCAGGAGAATCTGCTCCAAGATTTTTCCAGGTACAGAGGTGAGACTGATTGGTTTGTACTTCCCTTGGTCTTCCATATTCCCTTTCTTGAAAATGGGGGTTATATTTCCCTTTTAGTAGTCATTGGGAATTTCACCTAACTGCCACGATTTTTCAAATACGATGGACACTCCCTTAGCAGCTTCATCTGTAAGTTCCTCCAGGACCTGTGGATAGTTTTCATCAGATCCCACGGACTTGTGTGCTTTCCAGTTCCTAAGACGATCTTGAACCTGATCCTCTCATAGAGTAGGCTTAAGGTCTTCATTCTCACAGTCCCTGCGTCTGCCTTCCAAGACTTGGGTGGTGTGGTCGGAGCATTTGCCAGTGAAGACTGAGGCAAAGAAGTCATTAAGAGCCTCAGCTTTCTCCAAATCCAGGGTAGCCAGTTCTCCTGATAGCTTCTGGAGAGGGCCCACATTATCCCTTGCCTGTCTTTTGTTCGCGACATACCTACAGAAGCCCTTTGTGTCATCTTTGACATCCCTGTCCACACTCAATTCTAACACAGCCTTAGCTTTCCTGACCTGATCCCTAGCTTCCAGGACAATGTCCCTGCATTCCTCCCAGGCTGCCTGTCCTCGATTCCACCTCCTATAAGCTTACTTTTTCCTTCTAAAGCTTCCTTTTTCCTTCTGAACACTTATAGTGGATGCTAACTGACACAGTTCAGTTAGGCTTTATAAAACTCTTATACTGTACACAAGTAGCTTAGAAATCTCTGAATCCCTGTCTTCTGCAAGTTTTGCCAGGAACAATAATAATCAAATATGCTGAAACTGGAATATTTTGGAACAGCAGTGGTGTGGGTGTAAGGCAAAAGCAAGAGGATTTCAACAAATTCAGCACCAGTAGTTTGCATACAAATGAATAATATGTTCTTGAAAATGTTCTTTACATCTTGTTTTACTATTAAGCACAGTCAGGGACAATTGCTCGTATAAATTTTGATGGTTTTCTTGAAAACTCTGGCAGTGAGAACTAGTGAGAATGTACTGTATGAGGATGCTGCTCTTTCCAACTTTCTGGTCAACAATTAGGAGCAATTGAAAAATATCCCAAAAAATTAGCATCCACACTTTTACATACAATATAACACAGAACAACAGGATTTTTACATTCATATGACTAGTCTCATATCTCATATCACTGAGTATTATGTGGTAGAACTTGTGGACTCAAACTTTTAGTAAGCTCCACTAGGTGCTTATGTCTACATGTAGAACAAAGTCTTTAATTCTATGAGTCCTCAGTGTATGACTTTACGGTGTTCTTAGCAATTTCAGACATTTTGGAAATTGGTAACGCCCTCACAAAGGAAATTATTATTTCCAAGGCTTCCATTTCACCAACACTTATACTAGATTTTTGCACTCTCAGGTACTAATTTGATTTTGTTCAAATGTGGGTATGCCATTGCATTACTGCTGAACTGGACAGAATATGCAATATAGCATTTATATCAGCTTTCTGCTCTTATAGGGTTTTATGTCAGCTGTAGGAGGAAAAATAATACCTGATCCAGCAAAAGCCAGTGGTATAAACGTAATAGTGATCTTATACCAGACAAGTGCTTTCCACTTTGCCACATGGTGGTGGCATTTTCAGTCCTATAGCAAGAGCTCTGAAACAAGATTTACATATTCTCAAGCCATGGCCTGAGGGTTTTAAGCAGCTTGATTAGAAGATTCACACTGTCACATAACAGAATCTGTTGAATGCGATGAAAGGTCAGTATTTCACACAATGATTTGCAAACCTTCAGTTGAAATCTACTAGGCTTGTGCTTTCCTTTCTTTCTTTCTTTTTTTTTTTTTCCTTGGGGAAAGTGCATTATATGTATTTTTTGCCTTCCAATTTCAATAGGTCATTTTAATCAATACCACAGCAACTTCTGCTCAACATGGTACATCCATTTCCGAGAAAGCAACAATAAACTAACTCATACTAAAGTTGTTCCTAGTGTGTCTATAGTAAGAATATGAAAAGCTTTATCTTCAAGGGGTACTTTTAGTGAAATAAGAATTATAAATAAGACAGATCTCTGAATGCTTCATATAAAGAAAATTAAATCTACGAACTGTAGTCAGATCTTTTCACCCCTTCATGAATGGCATATTTCTGCTTCAAAAATAAAAGTGGATCTCAGAAAAGGACATTCAAGTAGGAAAATAATTTGATGATTCAGTCAAGTCCAGATAAAAAGAGGATTGTTTCTAATGGGAAAATGTATTATGACTTTCAGGATTGACTTTTGTCCAGCACTGAATGTTCCTCCAACCATGATTATTGTGAGTTGCTACCAGATTCCTACAGAAGTAACAGACAGATGTTGCTAAAATCATTAATGTATAAGAAACATTTCCCAGGAGATTTTACCTCTATAGTATTTTTTTTTAATAATCTCCATGTTTTTGGTTAGACATTTAGCTGAAGTATCATGACTGTAATTGAGTCATTAAACCCTTTTTTCTTTCACCTATCACCCAAGAAGTAATTTTTATGAGCAAAAATCCCACATTTGCCAATAACGGGAAATGTGACTTATTAAGTGGCAGGGTATAAAATCTTCCCCTTCCCATGTTTTCCACCATGTTTTGAAGATCTACAGAGTTAGGCATGTTTATAGTTGCAAATCATAGGTCTGAGAGACCATCAGGGTAAACAGTCTTGCTCTGTATGACAAAGGTAGAATGTACAAGAGTACAGAGGTGTCACCAAATACAAACTAAATAGACCTTCACAGATAAAGTCTTAAACTAAACTGAGGTTCAGATAAGAAAGCAACATGTCTTTAGAAAAGCCAAATGCAGCAGTCTGACTGTCTAATAAGCTGCCTGGCTGACTAAGAATACCAATAGGGAAAAAAAAAATAAAAAAAATCACACTTCAAAGAATCAGGAGGGTGTCTTCAACAAGTCAGAAATTGGTTTTTGACCCTTCTGATTCATGTAAGCTTTCCAGATTCCCACCTGTGGTTTCTTTTCTAAATGATTTGATGATAAAAAGATAATATGTTTTGTTCTTTTGAATGGAAGAAACTCCTCCCTTTTTGTATTGGCAATAACACTGTGCAAGCAGCTCTGTCCAGTATTGCCCTTCCAGGGGCAGAAACAAGGACTTTTTCTACTGCATTTCTCTGCATTGCATTTCTGACCGTATTACCAGCCTGGATAATAGAAATCTTTGTTTTAATTGTCCATGAACAGTTACTGTAAAATGAGCATTAAGATCAATTTGTTTGGTTTGTGGTTTTTTTTTGTTTTTTTTTTTTTTTTTTTAATTTTGTTTTGGTTTTTTGTTTGTTTGGGTTTTTTTGTTTTTTTTTTTTTTTTTAATTAGATAAATTCAGCATGAATGATGGTTTGTTTTTTAAAGAAATAAGACATGCCATCTAGAATGCGCCATTGACTGAAGTTAGTATTTTCAAAAATTAAATGAAAAATTGGAGGCTGACGTCTTTCATAGGTAAGACAGAGGCCTGATTTCCAAAAGTGTCATTCTTGTACCTTCAATATAGTCACTCACAATCTGAAAAGAAAACCCAAACAAACAAATATCTGGCCAGCCACAAAACCTTTGATTTAGCTTAAAAAACCAAATATTTTTTCTTCAATGCAAAATGCTATTCTCGTATTCTATTTTAAATTACACAGAACATGCTGAGTACAAAAGAAATAACAAGGTATTCTGAGCAAAACCTATGCGGTGCTGAGGTCAGAGGAACTGATTATGCTTAAGATGCTCAACATTTCACAAGAGTAAACATCTGGAAGTGTCCTGATGCATAAGCAGATTAAAGCATAAATAGAAAAGAAAATGCAAGTAATAAAGAACACCAGAACTTTGATTCATTTGGAAAAAAATCACCTCAAAAAAGACTGGAATCCATAAACACCAAGACAAAACCAGTAGGTGACTTGCTAAAAACCTCCACAGGAAGTATTTTTTTTCATTCCTCCATTTTTATTGAGAACAATATAACCTTCTCCCTTAACTCATGATCTCTGTGTAAATAATCAGAAAACTTGCAACTTCTGCTTTTTTACTTTGATCCTGCCAGGAAACTCTGCTGAGAAACTTTCAGCAGGTCACCCTGATAGTACTAGTCATTATGTATGAGAAGAACTGCTCTTGAAGTAGTATATATAAGAAATGGAAAACAATTTTGATGGTATAAATTTAAAGATCATATTCAGTCTTGCTAAAGGTGTAAAACTAAGTAGTTAGAAAATTTTAAGAAGCTGTTAAGACAGAGAATAAGAACCTCGATTGTTAATTCTAGACAGCGCTTTGCCCTTTATTTATTAAAATAACTCCACTGATTAAACAGTGTAAATAATGTTTCCCTGTACTGTAAAGCTCTGTATATTCTTGAGTTTCGCTAATAATTTCCCAGAAGAGTGTTGTCTCCTTCTATCTATTGTATCTAAGTGGATCTACAGGGTAAGTTCTTTTCTGCTAGCATTGTCTGGTACATCTCCTATGATGCAATCGCACATGCATCGGTCTGCCCTTCTTCACTTTTCCCACTTCCCCCTGCTAAACTTAGATTTCTGACCAAGAGTTTTACTATAGCCTAACTCTCTATTTTTTGGTATATTGTGCTGGCTAATTGTCAAGAATATTCAGAAAGATGTCAGTGGGATACCAGTTCATCCCCATGTTTTTACTGTGGACCCAAGATTCAAAAGAGTCATTCTGGCTGCAAGGATTTTCAGAGGGGAACTTGGTACTTTTCAGGATATTTTATTTGTTATAATAAGAATTCATTATGCAAACCCCTCAATTTTGCTGAAAGGGAAAATCAATTTTCTTCTAAACTTCTCTAAAATACAATGATAAACTGCTATGTAAACTATTATTAGGAGAATGCTTAGAGCAGGATGAGCGAACTTTAAACTGAATATGACCCCATAAACACATCCCAAAATATGTCAGATATTTAAAATGCCACCTCCCATTCAGTGTTTATGACTGTGGCACAGTAGAGCACAAATAACTTCAGTGTATTGTGAATAAGACCAAATACAGCTCCCAGTGTAGTCCGCAGAAAAACTCCTACTTACATTAGTGAGAGAAGAAGCAGGAAGCCCTAAATTAGTAATAGCTGATGTGTCATTAGATTTATCTACTGCAGCCTAGGACCACTTCTATGTGGCATGATTCATTGCAGGTTCCAACATCAATTATGGATCCAAGAGAAACCGGTAGTTGCAACATGTTGCAAGACGCAGTGACTGGAATTTGTGTTCTGCTTTTTGTTCTTTCTTATAACTACAAACATCAAGTTAACAGTAAAAGTATTGTTTAATTTCCCATCTTCTTGTACATGTTTTATCAGCATCCAGTATTCTCTCTTCCATTTCACTGAAACTTTCCACTTCCTCTCGCCTCTGCACTGTAATAACCTAAATTTCAGAAATTAGGTTCTCCTTCCCTCAATCTTTCCCTGTGCTCAGTTGCCGAGTTTTGTTACCCAAGTGTTGCATTCAGCCCTTGAGCTGAACAAGTTCAGTGCAAAGTGGTTTCCATGTTGTTTGCTATATGACTTACTCTGACAATAATGAAGTGTGGGTTACTACGGTTTTCAGAAAGCTGACGCATCAGAATCATTAAGCAGAATTCCCAATGAAATCCAAAGCACAATTAATGACCACAGAATTTTGCCAAAAGCAGTAACCACTAAACTAAATGAGACAGTGTTGATTATGCAAATAAACAACCACCCTGGAAAGCCTGCCTGTCTAAACCAATACATTCATACTATTATTTATGTTATGATACTGATCAGAACTGGAGCCTTATTATTCTAGCTGTGATACAAACACAAATTACAGGATTGCAATGTAATTTAATACAAGATGCTGTAAGTAACAAAACGGAGAGCTCAGATCTCAAAAGTTTTGTGTGTACCCAGTTTATTCAGTATCTAACAATATTTTAGTCCTTACAATTTTTTTATTAGTAATCAAAGGACTGCTTGAAACTAAAAATAGCTAACTCAGTTGTGGCAATTAAATTAAAAGCTTTGACATATGGAAGCTGTTGGTATTGAAAGCGTATTTATTTTATTAAGGAAAAGATAAACTTTTCTTGGACTGCCAAAGTAGGGCAAATAACACATTTCAGTGGCTTATACTTTCCCAGCAAAGATTTTAGCAAAATCAGAAAATCTTGCACAAATCAGTTATTAGTTGTAAATTACTGTAGCATGCAGAACTTTAGATTACAGATGCAGTGCCTCGAAAGACATACGGCTGAAGGAATCATAAAGCAGAAGAAGCCATAAGTTTCACCTCAGAAAGAAAGATTTAACTCTTATCATTTATAAAAGTCTAGTGCAAAAGCCACTTCACAGTCTCAATCTGTTATCTCTTCCCTGTTTACCATATCTATATATTTGTTTCTTTTAAAAATAATTTCTGTCTCCATTGTATTTTTTTGTAGGAAATGAAAAGCATGAAGAAGAAATGAAGGTTTACTGCCTATATAAGAGAAATAGTTAAATTGCCTAAGTTCAAACTGATGTTACATGCACAAAGTAATAAAAAAAAAACTACTTAGGAAACTGTTCCTGCAGATGCAGAAAGGTTACAGTTATGTCCTATGATGAAGTCCACACCAATGATAGAAAGAGAAAACTGAGCTGCAAATAAGAAACATAATGCTAGAGTGATACTCGTCACAGCAGCATATTACACAAAAGGATCTTTGATCAGAAGAATAATTACTAAAAAATTATAGCTTCCAATTCTATGGACCAGCAGATCTAACTCTGACTACTTATAGTGAGCTCCATGTTGCTGGAATCTTAAATCTTTTAGTAACACAATGAGCTAGACTGAAATGTTGTAACAGGCCTTGAGCTTTCCTTCTAAAACATCTGCATGCTATGCCTGGGCTGACTGTGCTGCCTTCTGTCCAGTGATAGTGAATACCCATCACACAGTGCTTTTTTATTACAGATAGCACTAAAGTATTTTATTCAGCAACACTGTACACATAAAAGGCTGGAGAACAGATTGGAGTTTCTCCCAGGAATTATTAGTCACACCTTCCTTTACACCAGGTGTTTTTTTCTTACTGTCACTGAGTATGATAAATCTATTTGGAGCTTAAAGTACTTTTAATTCATCTCTCCTTTCTTTGGGTTCTATAGCTATGGGTATACAGATAGGGATTTTTGTAAAGAGGCAAAATAACTCCAACAAGAATTAACTTTTCAAAGGATTCACTTGGTGAAAGACTGTTGTAAATGTATGCCAAGCAAAAACATTAGTTTATTAATCTATTATTCTCAATGGATTTTTTATTTAAATCTCAAAGCTTCTTTTCCACTGGATTTTTTTTAATTTTTTTTTTTTTTGTATTTGAAAGATAATGTTTTGGTTTTCCCTTCTCAGAAAAGGACCACTTTGTTAGCTGTTTTCAGGTAAATTTTCAAAACAATGCAGGTACATATAAGAACCCAAACAACAAAGTTTAATATTAGTTCATCAAGATGTAAATAAGGAAGTGAAGAATGGGAACATTTTGAAAATTCTACCATTTCTGTCTACATTAAGCACCATTTTGAAAATGTAGCCCAGAATACTCTTTCAAAGGAAAGCAACATCATATTCTACAGGATGTTTCCCCTCATATTAAAACAATCAGGTTCTAAAGTTCTCAAAAAATAGCAAACAAATAATAATGCATGGCTGCCTTTGCCTGCCACAGGTTACTGTTCTAAATGAGCAACATATCATCTTCCACCCTTGCGAATGCTACATTACAACTGACCATTCCCTACATGATCAATTATCTTATTACTGCTTAAAACCAAAATGAAAGTAAATCCAAACAGCATTAGTGTTACATGTGTTTTTACAGAAAACAAAGCTGATATGACTTTCCCAGCTGAATTCATAGCAAATAATTATGCAATCTAATATTGTTTACAATAGGTTTAGATACTGCGTTGTGCTAGCTTTTCAATGGAGTAAGCCAAAAGACCTGCTGTAGACGAAGTTTTAAAATTCTGTCCCTCAACTTGTTTAGGAAGGACTGGAAAAAGTTCCAGGATTTTTCTCTATCATAGTACTTCTTTAACATGGAAGTCTGTTATAAACAATTCTGAAAACACGTATTATGGGCTTTACTGCCATTCTCTTTGGTAGGTCTACGGTTATGTGTGTGGTAGGGAGACCACCATTTTCCTTGCATCTGTGTTTCACTGGAAGCATTTCCTACATGCCTGATCATTTCCTGCATCCCCTAATTCAATGGCACTCTCAAGTTCTTTCCAGAGGGCTTTGTTGGAGCCTGAGACAGCTACTTTAAAATCAGTGGGTAGCAAGTGTGAGTCTTGGAGCATTTTTAACACTTGTTGACCGAGTACTTTTCCACTGATTCTGAAATAATATAATCCATGTTACAGATAACTTAAAGTTTCCAAAATTCATGTGTAAATTATTTTCAGTAGCACAATCTCAAAAAGAGGAATGATAAGGCAAATCTTCTACTTTTGCAATTACACATTCTGAAAAAGGCTCATGCAAAGAGAAGGGAGGAATTCTTAGGGAAATATATATCATAGAATCACCTCTTCTTCAGCAAATATCAGCAAAGAAAAAGGTTCAGTGTCCAACCCTAGAAGAGAAGGGCCAACTTCGTTCTCACACATACTACTGTAAAGCTGTAGATAGTCAACCAAACGAAGGTGGAGAGCACCTGATGGTAGGTATATCAAGGCCCAAGTTTTTAATGGAAACATAAATGCATACATTAACATCACCATAAATAAAACAGAGTATCTTGTTATGCAGTAGGTAGATTTAGTGCTGTTTCCCAGTTTGTTCGAGTCTACTTGCAGGGAAATCAAACCTCCAGCTGATGCAGAATCCGTGTGGTTTTGCAATAGTATTTATCTATTTGCTTAAAAAATTCTTTCACATGGTATCTAGACTAAGGAGTTAATACTTTAGTCATATATCACACTCTATTTTCTGCTAAAATGCTTACTGCTGGTGTATTCCTGCTTCATTTTGCATAAACTGACATCATACACTGAAAGAGAAAGAGAGCCAATGTGCTTCTCAAAAAATCAAGTAGTCATGAGACTCTACCTGCCAGTACAGATATGCGCATACATACATGCATACACACATGCACATGCACATGCACACACACACACACACACACACATGCAAAAAATAGGAAAAACGACTCTGCAATTTCAGGAGTCACAATTTACCATGGAAGCCTCTACTTAATATTCCGCTTGATCTGCCAAGTTTATAGCCTGGCAAATCTGAATACAAATGTCAATGCAAATGAGGATTCATTATTCTTACATCGTCTTTGTGTTGAAGCTTAATGTAACTTGGTTCCTGTGGTTGCTCAGGGAATGTAGATTGCAAGACAGGAGGAAAAAAAAACCACCAAAACCCCGACAAAACCCAGAGAATCAAATAGGGAAAGTAACAGAAATGGAAATAAATTAAAAAAAAAATATGCTAAGGTGTCAGACTAGCAAACCATCAAACTAATACGTAAGAGTCTCTCCCTATTTTCTTGTATAAGGTACATTTGCTTACCATTATCAGCAGAGAAAGAGTTAAGTAACCAAGACCAGTCTTCACAGAGTCAAACATAACAATCCTCCTTTTACTGATTATGCAATATTGTGCCCATTGTAAAGTCAGTTCCCCATTTATCTGAAAATTCCAACATTCTTTCATAATTGTAGAGCTCATCAGCTGGTAGAACCTGTACATTTAGATCTGTAAGATTATAAATGAATTTAAAACCACTCCAGTTCTGCTTCTTTCATTATAATGCTGAATAATTCAGAAACATGTTAAGAAAACTACAGTACAATTAATAAACTACACAATGAAAATCATAATAGTTTAAATCATACATTTATTGTCCCATTTATAGCCCATCACAAGCAAGGGTTGAAAAGCACCAAATTACACAAAACATGAAATGCTGCAAAATTATAATTAGATCCTCAGTGCCACAGTACATTGTTCTGATGAATCTTTTGTATGGCTAGCTTATGCTTACATATAAATACCTTATCAGTAAATAAAAATGTACTGTAGGCTTGACTTTTAGAGAAGCTGTAAAGCTTAGCATATGCGATGATCCCAAAGTCAATGCTGTAAGGCTTGCTTCTTCATCCATAAATAAAGCACATTTGCATCCATTCAGTCAAATTAACTCCATATAAAAAAGTGGTTATAATTAGCTCCTCTTTCAGGTTCACGGTTAAAACTCAAGCGTGCCTGCTGTCTTGATTAAATCCACCATCGTCTTCCAATAGCTAGTGCTAATTCTTCCAAGGATATATTCAGTTGAGGTGTTATTTTATTCTGCACTGCTGTTATTTGTCTAATTTACGCCAAGTCCCTGCAGTGCTTTCCTTAAGCCATCCTCTTTGTCTTGCCTTTGAAAATTACCAAATCTTACAAGAAATCAATACTTAATTGATTATTCACTTTTCTGCAGCTTCAAACAGCAAGCACGCATAAGATCCTGAAGTAGTCACCCGATTTCCAATGCAGGAGGTTGCTTGGTGGCAGAGATCTGCAAGTATCCAACAGCAGGCATTCCACAGAGCTGTGCAGAGGCGTTCTGTGCCAGCATCCAATAAAGAAAATGAAGATACCCTAACGAAGCAGGAAAAGTTCCCATGTGAGACAGATCCATATCAATGCTTTAAATAAAAAGCGGAGGCTCTGGCTTTCGGATAGAAGAGCACCATTCTCTTTGCAGCTATCCCTCTGCTTTTTTTTGCTTACCCTTTTCTTCCCATGGCACTGAAGTGGAATATCCAAAGTGCCACTGAACTCAGAGAACTCCACGCTGGAATGGGGGTGAGGCTCGTGCTGTACCTCTGACATAGAATAAGGATGGCAAGCACGTAACATTACGAAATGTAGGACAAATTCAGGCGAGAGAGAGAGAGGGAGAGCAAGAGACAGATGGCGGATCTGGCTAGGAGCCAAAGCCAGTGAAATGAATTGCATTGCTGAATAACTGTACACCATTGATTCTGCCACTTGTTGCTGCATGGCAAAAAAAGGCCCTGACATTGGCAGGAATCTCCTCGCGTGTCACACATGCCGCGGACAACTTTTCGCACATAACTCACCATGCTGATAACACGCTACAGCAGGGAATGTCATGTGTGTGTGTTTGTGTGCATGGGGGAAAGTCCGGGTGTGTCCGTGAGGGAGAAAAAGAGAGAAAGCTGGAGTGCATGTGGGGGGTGTGTGGGTATGTGCCTGTGTGCGTGGTATGTGTGGTTGTGCGCGCGCGCGCGTATGGAGGGGAAAACAATCACTGCAATCCAGCCATTTTGTTTAATGAAGAATGGAAGGCTGGCATTCAGAGACGTGGTTATGTGCTGCATATTAATGTGTGCTCTGTAGACATCCTCCCCCTTTTTAAATGAGTGGCACAGGAAATAAGCCCTCTATAGAGCAGCCACCGTGGGAGCAGGAGCTTGCAAGGTAACATATCATCGCTAAACCTACAAACGTGGCACCCGCTGCTCCGCAGAAGAACAAGTTGCTGTCTGATGAGGAGGAAAAGCTGGTCCCATGGTTACAATGTTTGGGTGTTTTTGAAAAGATAGCCAGAGTCGAAGCAGATTGTTCTATAAATGCTTCATACCCAGGATGAAGGGAGACATTATGGGATGCCCAGGGGGCTTTGGAAATCAAACACAGTGTTTGAGTAGCACAATTTGAGGTACATTATAAAAAAGCAATTTGAATTGCCAATGAGGTGACACATATCTGCATGCTAATTAGACCTGTGTCAAGCTTAGTCTGCCGGGTTGTGTTGATGGCTAGGAATGTGCTTGCAACTCTGCCGAGAGATTGTTTCTGCATAAATTATCAGCTTTGTCCTAATGATCATTTTCTGCAAACAAACATGAAATGTAAGATCAAAAGGCAATTCTGAAATTAAAATTATTGATTGATAAAGCCTAGATTTCAGAATCTAATTACAGGAGGCACAAACAAAAGCTGATATTATTACAGATTGTGCCTGAGCTAGCAGCCAGATTGTGCAAGGCTTGTAATTTATCTTTGTTTATGCAGCCAGGATATTAAAAATGTAATTAAAATGGTAAAATGATCTGATCAGAAATAGCCACCTAGTGGCAAGTATATTATTTTAACTGGATTATAAAAGCATTGATCTGTGCAAATAAAAGGTTTTTTTCATGACAAACATAGCAGCTCATTGAAACTTGCTGAGCAATTTGTCTTTTGCTAATAAGTTGTCTTTTGTGTTTTGTTCCATAGATAAGCAACATCATTTATAACCCTCATTTGCACACTAATAAACATTCTGTTATTACAGGTGGTGTTGCAAACATCTTTCATAAATTGTGGCATATGAAACAAATAAACCCTTTTCTAGACATGCACTATATATGTTTGGTAAAATTTGAATATTCATCTGACAGCAGCAGGAGAAGTTGCTTATTAACTCACTCTATTGCTCTGTTTAAGCCATGAAATGGTAGAAACACTATCAATATGTAATTCAGCTTCTTGCCTATCTTGGTTACTTGAAAATGTTATACAAAACACAGAGGGCCCAATTTACTAAGTCTGTGCGGGTTCAATTACTAAATTTCATAGTAATAAAGAGGTCTTTGTGATTTATACATTCTTTTTACCCTCATTTAGCACCTTTCTAGAGTTGCTAAGTGGATTAAGTATTTAAAAAACAGACTGTTTAATTGCACACAATATAGAAATGAGTTTTGAAATTTCTCTGTCATCATGAGCGACGGACAGCGAAACTGCCAAAGGAAGCTTTGTCGTATGTTAATGAATCTAGATTATGAAAAAACAAACTATAAACAATTTTTCAAGAAAATATAGTCAGAAGCTTGTAAGTTCATGAGCAGGGCTTAACTCATGTATTTCTCATTTCAGATTTCCACATGAAACCACTATGGAAATAGAAATTCACAATTTAGGGTTCTGTCAGCAGCTCTGGGGTCTTTTGTTAGGTGCACTTAAAATGCCAGATTAAATATTAATATGTGGTTAGAGTTGTGCTATTTTGCAAGCCCTGAAACCCTATTAGTAAATCATGATCTGGTGACTGATGCAAGAAATTTCAAGGCACCAAGAGTGCAGATTGCCCATCAATCTGATGGATCACTAATTTTTAGTAAATCAGGCCCTTGGACTTCTAGCTGTAAGCAGATGTATGTTTCATTGTGATGGGAAAAGCAGTCCAACTAACAGCAATTTTCTGCACAGAATGTGTACTGTAACAGGCAGAGCTGTTTGCATAATCAGTAAGCTATTTGAATACAAGTGTTCATTTAGCAGGCTGCACGAGTGATGCTGTTCTTAAAAAAAAATAAAATAACAAAAACCAAAACCATGTTTTAAGCTAGAAGAGAAAGCTGCATTATGCTTATAGAATAGTACTAGGTTTTCAATATTTTTCTTAGCATGCCAGAGCTCCAGAAAGACGTCAAAGAAGAATGCCCAGGAGAAGTAGCATCACATCTGAGCCCACCTGAGGAGTTGTGTCCCTTCAGTAGGCTTCATCACCCACTGACAGTAGGTCATATATGCAAAGCTTTTAGGTGGGGTGAAGAAGTATCAGGAAGGATTGTGAAAAATCAAGCAAAGACAAATGGAACCCAAAATAAAGGGTGGAAAACAGTCTGGGTGAAAATACTGAAAATACTTTTAGATAAAAAGCTACTGCTTTAGAGAAGGAGAATCATCCTTGACATATGGCATGCTCTGATATGTGCCTGTGTTCACAGAATAATAGAATCACAGAATCATAGAATGGTTAGAGTTGGAAAGGACCTTAAGATCATCTAGTTCCAACTCCCTGCCAGGCCTTCCTAACCTCTTGAGAAAAAAAACAACCCTAAAATCAAACCACACCCTATATATTGGCAAACTTTATTACATACAGATGAATCTTGACTTCTAGTTCCTTATAATATGTATTTAAGCATCTGATTTATGTATATGCTAATTACAATGTGTTTCATGTGAACTTTTACTAGCATAGCATATATTGCCTCCCATTTATTGCCTCCCATTTAATATCTGTCCTTTTTGCTTTCATAGCTACTCTCTCTCACTTTTTAGCAATCTCCTGACACATGTATGGGAATCAGCATTAGAAAGAAATCTCTCCATGCCTCCTCTGCCAGTGCTGCTTGACCCACACTGAGAAGTGCCTGTCTGAAATACTAATAAGTCTTGCAGGTAATGGTATCTTTCTCAGGTCATCCTCTTCAAAACACCTCTATCCACAGCTTGAAATAACTCCTCCTAAACTTAATCTAAAATAAAATGCAATTAATATAGTCAAGTTTTATTCTTTAGCAGAAGGCTGCAAATATAAGCCTTTATGATCAATGTATTGAAAGTACAACACACATTACATTTTTTCAAGATAATTACAGTGAGCAATAATTCAAGGCTTTCCCAAGCTGATGGACAGCCTAACAATGAGAGACGAGGTAGTGTTATTTTTACACCAGGTGGACATTTTTACTATTTTCAAATACTAAATAATTTCTTTTATTTAAAGAGAGTGATCCAAATCAATAGACCTTCTGGTATTGACATTGTGAAGTAATATGCAGCAACACCAACCATCCTGAAACATTCCAGCGGGCTTTTAATGCAAGAGTCTGCTGGGAACAGCCTCCCTGGCCAAGGCACATGGAGGGTGCTCTAATTTTCACTAAGCCCTGATCAATGGGAATTTATTATCACTTAGACAAAGAGAAAGCCAGACTGTTTGTGCAAAACAGAACTGGCTTGGATATATAGTCCACATCAGCAAGATGCACAAATAAAAAAAGTAAAGTAAAGTAAAATAATAAAATAGTATGTGGATGTCTTTTTAACCTTCTTTTTTTCCACAAAGCTAATGCTCTGCTACTACATCCTGTGAAAATACAAATGCTGACAGAAGAAAGCTCATGTGTATTTAATGGGGTTCCAGAGTAATGTACTTATTGTTTTTGAACTGTAGTTCCTATTGTGCTCTGTGTTGTACCCATGTGTTTACCAAATGTAACGAACCTCCTTTACAGGCTATTAATACTATTGTGGTCCCTCCAACATGCACACAAATACACCCACTCCTCTCACCACACACACTTTCTCAGAGTCCATCAATATGTTGTAAAGTCTGTGTTTCATTACCATATCATATGGAGTATTGATTCCTGTTCCAACCTAAATAATGTTGTTTTTTAAAAGATCTTTTACCCTTTAAGTGGGGTTTGCTAGCTGAACCGCAGACTGGTAACAAAGACGTATTATAGTATTTGATACCATATATACTTTGGCAAACACCAAAACCAGTAACTTAGGCAGAAATTTCAATGCTTAATTCAAGTTTTACAAACAGGAAAATTGTGCACAAGATCCAGTTACATACATTCCATGTTAAAAAGGGAAACATTCCTAAAAGACCTTTCAACATAATAAGATTCAGACCTCAGCAGTTAAGAAAATGATTACCAGTTCTATTAGGCTTCAACTAGTTTCTATACCAGATCTAAGAAGTCACCTTGCACCTATATAAAGAGGATTATTTATGTATTTATCTGTACATGTGTCCTCATCAGCCACTGTATACAATCATTTCATGGCATTCAGATTCAGTACAAAAACATCAAGGCCTAAGTACAAATATTATTACTATAATGGGTTTTCATTTCTAGAGGTCATCAGGGGAAGGGATTAATTTTGCTTGCTTTATTGTACACACAGAACAGCACACAGGGTCATATTACAATGCTTCTATCTGAAAAATCACATTCAGCTGTAATGAGAAAGGCACTTCTTAAAACAATTTTACAATTTTGGGTGAATTAGCTGTATTTTATTTCATTTCTGTATTACTTTCCTTTATGTACATTTATTTCAGATATCATTAATTGATTGTTACAGTTAATTAATATTTACAATGATGATTTTAGGCATCTTTTTTGATCTTTGACAACTGTTTGAATTTCCCTTTCAAGATTACTTTTATCGTTAGTGATATGGAAACATCTCTGGGTAGCTATAGACATTTTTCAGAATTATATAGAGAACTTAAAATCTGTTAACCATGGCAAAAAGTATCCTAAATATATTGCATTTCCTACAGTTTCTATAGTCTCTTGCCAATAACTTACAGACACAGCTTTATTTTCCCCTTGCTTCATCAGAGAACATTCCATTATGAGGTACTATTTAAATGAGACAACTGAATTCTCACCTATGATGCATGAAACTGATACTTCTACCCAAGAAACTTCATTCTTGCTCACATCAGATGACATTCTGAAACAGGTTTTGTATAGGCAGTTTCAGAGTTAGCAGGAAAGAGAACCTTAGAGATCATGTCATGGAACATCCAGATATATATATCTGTACATGGTATCTATTTAATGAGTATGAAATTAACAGCTAGCAACAGCTTATTTTTTTAGTCCATTTTCTATCAGTTTCAAAGCTGTGTGAGTGAACACTCAACAGAGGCAGAACTGGCTGCAGAATCCCAATAGGACAAGCTTAGATAAGAAAAAAAAGAAAATAAATTTTAGAATAAAATATGGAGAAAACTGAGAAACAAAACCACAAATTTAATTAAACCATTGAACAGAAACTCAAATACTGAAACTAAAATGAAGAAGAGTTAAAAATTAATGCCTATAGCCTTTCTTATATGCCTTGCAGTGACTATTCACTTGTACAAGCAAAACTTGCTCTTCTTTTTTCTATGGCTAATAAAACCTAAATTTTGCTGAAGTTAGAAAGCTCGTTTTCCCTAGGTTTCTTTGATAGGCATAAAAGAAGTAGAGTTTACACTGCTGGAAGAAAAGATTGACCAACCTGAAGAAGTTCCCTGAATACTCCCAGTCTTAACATTAATATTCTTCTGACTTATTCTGTCTTGGCAAAGGAGCTGAGAAGCAGCAGTGTCTGGAGACATTATGATTTCAGAGGCCAAGACTATCCATAAACCTTACAACAGCACTGGAGAACTGCACAAAGCAACTTCATTATAGGCAAGATAAAACACATGCTTCCTTTCCCTAATGCACACTCTTTCTGGCTCTGCAGATTGGCAATGAACTTGTTCTCCCAAACACTGCCTTTTTGGAGCACTGAAGACTATTCCTGGCACTTGAAGAATACATGCGCAAGCATGCTCACCACTGAAATTATGAGCACAACAGAAGGAATGATATGTCCTTTCCCATTCCAGCAAGGATGTCTCAGGAACTCTATTGACTCTCATGCACTGAGACTATTTCTCATTCTGGCAAAGATCCATTAAACATAAAATCTTTTTTGGCCAGGTTATAGCCAAAGAAAATTCTCATTGCTATGTGAGAGTACGCACTGTGCAAGTGGTACACAAACATGTATCTTGGGGATACTTGCTTTCAGTCATAACTGTAGTTCATTCAGAAGTTGCAGCCAATGTATTTGTCTCTACCTTTTAGGAGAACATATATAGTAGAAGCACAGTTTGTTGTGGGTTAACATAAGTTTAAGACTGTAAAGGCTTTGTATGTTTCTGTGCATAACCTGCATAGGAAGGAAAAGTTGATAAATAGTTGTAGTCTGCATTACTGTAGAACAACATTAAAGGTACAAATTGTTCTTAAACTTGTATAGATTAAATCCTGACATAAAAGTAAATTATATTAACCCATTGCAAAGGACTTCATGAGTCCTCCTTTGCTTCTCCATCTATCTCTCTCTATATATATATACTAGAAGTAATGAATAAATATTTCTGCAGAATATATGTTTTTTTTTACTTGAGTGTTCATACACAGGCACACACATAGGCACAGAGAAAGTATCCATATAATCCTTACCTTTCTTGTTGCTTAAAATGTTCTTTAAAATTCAAGGCAAGTTTCTGAATAAATAAAAATCAAAACCACTTAAGATACTGGTTGAATCTGAAAAAGAAATACAATACAAAGAAGTGGAATTAGTCCAGAGATTTTTTTAAATATTTGTCTTTAAATATACTGTTTTTCCAAGCCAAGGGGATTGGATTCCAGTCTTCTAGGAACTCAGAAGAACCACTTCAAATTTAAGAGGCCTGATCCCACTTGACTCTCTGATTATAACAACATCCTGGCCCCTGTCCTCAGCCTCAACACAGAGATCCCAGGCACCATTGCACTAACTCACAGAACAGTTCTGTGGGCTGGAAGCTACCGGTTCCCCAGTTGTTGATTCTTTTAAGCCAGGCCTTTACTCACCCTGCTCCAGATAGTTATAATTCTTGGATGGATTAGAGGAATTGTGTCGTTTCTTAACTATGAATTCTATACTTATTGGGACTGGATTCTTTTTTTTTTTTTGTGATCAAAACAAGAAATACAAAAAAAGCTCCTGACCAGTTCTGTCCAAACATAGTACTGTGCAAGAAAGTCTATACAGTGCAAAGCTGTGAGAGAATATGCCAGAACCTGCAGGTTTAAACTTCATTGTGTGTACTCAGGGGGAGTCAACAAGACCAACTGACACAGACCCCCCACCCATACTACTAAACTCTTCCACCCTTCAGGACAGGGTGACTGCATGCAAAGTATGTTTGAGATTTTCTCTGGCTCACGTTAATTCCTGAACTACATCCAGGAATTAGTCAGCCAAGGGCTAGCTGGCACAGGCCAAAATCATGATGTGGAACACTCTAATGCTTGAACAGTAGAAAGGGTGGTATTCCAGAGTTTAGGAATGTTCCTAGGCTCTGTTTAATTTTAAGCTATACATTTAGCCTTTATGTCTTTCAGTTAATGAATCTGAGCTTTGGTCTAGGTCCTTAGAGGGCCAGTGACATTTGAAGGATGGGAGAGGGATACAATCAATTTAAATATGCATTTGCAAATTTACAAAATATTATAAACATGTAAGGTAGTGCATCTATTTTCATCAGACTCTAAAGCTGTAAATACCAGATGTCATTTATAGATTAAATGATTTTCCTAAATCTAATTTTATATTAATACAAACCATTTGTCAATTCAACATGAGGGTTTCTACTTTAAACATTTAAAAGTCACAGAATGCAAATGTTAGGGTTATCCCAATGATTCATTTCACAAAATGCAAATCAAGTTATAAACTGAACAGAAAAAACAGTTTGCTTGAGAGGTGCAGAAACAGATCTGTAATTGACCTGCTCATGACATTTTCATCTCTGCTTGTTTTGTAAGATTCTCTCTTTTGGGGAAAATCCTCTCAAAACCCCACAACTCCAATAGCCTGATCTCCTGCACATGCAAAAATTTAACTGACAGTAAACAGAAATCCAGCATGTGCACGAGGGCTTTGACATGTGAATTCATAAGGAAACAAATATTTAATCCACAGTTTAAGATGGACTTTTTCTTGCTGCTTACCTTCAATAAGTGATGGTTTCCAAATCATGGAATGGTTCAACACTCTGTACCTTTATCTTCATTATCACTCAAAGACTGCAACTTTCAGAAGATCTTCAAAGTAACTGGCAAAGATAACAAGATTGTCAACAAGCATTTAAAGAGACTGAAGGAAACCATATCATCCCCAGATAAAAAAAAAGTTTTAAAAATTACTAAACACATGGCTGATTCCTTTTTCACCATATTACAGCAGGTAATATTAACAAAACAAATTTGAAGACTTGTATTTGATGCTGCTGTTTTTAAATTAGAAACTTTATAGTCCCATTAAGTACCTGATGAGATCTGCAAATGTAAATGCAATTATTGCAGAGCAGAGTTTTGCCAAACTATATTTCTCAGGATCCCTAATTTTGAGCTCCCAAAGGAAATACCAATACAGCTGACAAATAAAAAGGAATAATTTTGTTCAAAGTGACCCTTGCCATGGTCAGTCTGCATATTTGGAGCTTGACTAAGGCAATGAAACTGTCAGGCATAAGCAGTGAAGGCCACCTCTGTCCCTGCCTCTAAGACCATGGTGGATAGTCAGCTCTACAGAGTTAACTCTTCTATTTCCCTCTGTTCTAATTTAAAGCAATTAAATACAGGAGCCCTCCTCACCACCAGGATTTGCTAGTCAGACCAACACTTCACGAACTCATTCATTGTTTTTTCCATTTTTAACACATAGGACTTGTGTACTTATGTGTAAGTACAGGACAGATACAAGCAAAGAGCAATGCTGGCAACAATCTCCCTAGATAGGATTCTGCTATTTTGGCATATAGCATCAGAAGAATTCTATTATAGCAGCTCTTGACTTGAATAAGATATTCTAGTAAACGAAGTTCATAATTTCTGGGTTTTGCTTATATATTTATGGCAGGAGAAGGAACTCAATACAGGTAAAGTGAAAACACAGGACAGAAAACAGAACAGACAACACCCTGATAAACATTCATGAGGGACATCCTCTGAGTTAAGCCTTGACTGCAATAGACTTGGAGTTGTGAACAAACTATGCATTTCTTAGTTACATGCGTACATGGAAACATATTTTCAACATTTATAATTGCCTTACTTGATGACAAGTATTATCAGTGTCACTGAAATTTGGAGTTAAAACTTTTGTTCTCACTTAAGCAAAAGTTTGATGAGATGATTGGTGTACTTAATGATAAATGGGATGAGCACACAGGACTGATTTTTCAAAATAAACATATATTGCTTCCTTTTTGGTATTAGCATATTCTAACATATGGAGTACTTACATAAGGCTTTGATGTCAGTAATGCATGCATCCAAGACCTAGGGTATTCTGTTGACTTTTTAAAATATGAAGCCAAGCATAACCAGGTCTTCGTAGCGTAGACTTTTATCCTGTAGGATCTCTGTACAGGTCAAAAAATACAAAAATCTCCAAACCCAAAACCTGAAGCACAACAGCAAGAAAGAGGAGAGGCATCTAAACATTTCTACCTTGAAAAAAATGCCTTGCATCACACACCTGCATATATGATCTATTCACTGCATACGAAGACTCTTTCATTTTTAAAATGTCAATATTAAAATATAAAGGATTAAAAATTGCAAATACTATAAAAGCCAATACAAAATGAATGTCTAAACTACCACCTGCTTTAAAGAGTTATAAAAATACCTTTATATTTTCATTTATAAAAATATAAGAACAAGAGAACAAAATCTCATTAATGCACAGTGCTCTGTATTGCATCTCAAATGACTTTTGCAGCAAGAAGCTGGTCCTATCCCTATCCAAGCGTCTGTGGTACTTCCAAGCAGAAGGAAGTATAAAGCAAAATCACTCGTACCACATCATTATATAATTTATTCTCAGTTATACTTTCAGAATAATTTTAAAAATTCAATTAAGCTGCATTTGAATTTTACCAAAGATTATTTCAGTTCTTATCACCATTGGATGCCTGTTCAGAATGCTTACTTCTAAGGCAATAAATATACCCTCCCATATTGTCACAGTGACTGCAGAGTAAATCAGCCTATGGTGATTTCTCCCTCCAAGGCTTGGAATATTAAATCAAAATCGAAAAGAAACAACAACATTGTTTTCACATAACCAGGGGCGTCTCCAAACATAAAATATATTTGCATAGTTCCAGACTCACTGAGGAGGAAGTTGACTTATTCACAGAAAAGGTGCAGTGATGTGCTCTTATATTCTGTTAAGCTACAAATATGAACATTTGCCTAACGGCAAATTGGATTTTATCTCTCCATAGCATTAATACATATCAAATCTACATAGCTTTTTATTGGTATTACAGTCTGGGGTTTTTATTTCCAAATTTAAACAACCTTTCAATTCACAGCACATTGCAGATTTTTTGTTTCTTGCTTCATCTGTTGCTTAAAGTACAACATATTCAGTGAGTTCTTACCTTTTAAAATGATACCTGCTTCTAATTAACAGCATTTCAACACAAAATTGCTCAAGAGTAACTAAGCTGTGTTGATTCAACCCTTAAGTCATGACTGAAGTACGTGTATCAGTGGAGGGCTTTCTTGTTTTTGCCTGAGTAAGGGCTGCAGAAGTGTTTAGGTTTTGTTTGGAAATTAACAGCTCACAGCTTTCATATTCATTAGAAAAAGCTTTCTTTTTAATGTTTCCTCCATAAATTATCTGAATTCTTCCCTACAATGGGCAATGAATTAGAAACATGTTGCAACATTGCATCATCCATATAGTTGTAAAATAGATTTAATACAATCAAGAATAAATCATTGACAAAGAAATTCAATAAACATGGTCTGAAGACTGAGTCTTGGCGGACATCACAGTCCATTTCAGCCAAGCCAGATTCCCTGCCCTGTACAACAAATCTGCGTGCTCTTCTTGCTAAACAGCCATGAATATGAGTTAAGCGATTTATCCTCAAAAGCCTTGTAGTCTTATCTCCTCTAATCAGCATTCTAAAGTCAATCAAATCAAATGCTTCTGTGAAAATTACAAAATACAGTGCCAGTACTTTGATTCTATCCAATGCCTGGTCACTGGCAATATTATTGTTAAAATACCAGATGCCAAAAAATATTCTTGGCACAGCCAGGAAGAAAGTCACAGACCTTAAGACTTGGGTTGAAATTCTGCCAATTAGTGGGATACAGAGAGAAAAAGCCAAGATTTTTTTATTCTCTTACCTACTGACAACTAACTAAAATTAACTGAAACTACTGAAAATCAGCTCAGACATGGCCTTCTGGGAGCTGATTGTAACATCAGGCATCACCCAGAGTAAGGCAAAATTCTTTGAATTAACACTTCCTTTGGCATAGCTAGAAATGAGTTCACACTTTGTCTTTCAGAAAATGTTTCAACGTTTCTGACTGGCTGCCCTGAATGAAAAAGCACATCAGATCTCTTAATAGCTACCAGGTTTGTGGTTTGGTTGGGTTTTTTTTTGGCTATGACTCTACTACAGAAAGGCTGAGGGCAATGCCTTTATCTTTCTCTTTGGCTGAAATCACAATCAGATAAGTTTCTACTTGGCCAAATTGGGAAGAAAGGAAAATAGGTATTTCTTATTCTGCACTGTAGGGGTAGGCAGACTTTAGATAGAACCGACTTAGATTTCCAAGTAACTTTTCATAGCATTTTTCATTTTTCTCTGAGTTGCAGCTTAGATATTCTATTGCACATTAAACTATCTCACCTAGAAAATAATAACTTGAAAATGATCCTTAGTTCAGTGGATTGTATATGCAATAGTTCCAACTACAGCTAAAGTGGTCATAGCTTCTACAATATCTAAAGTTGGAAGGCCTGACAAAAACTATGGATTCTACGCGTATCCAAAAGAGGTTAAGAAAGGTCACATTCATGGGTTAAATAAGTAGATTTCAGTAATTTTATGTTGTAGGAAGGAAGTATAATGGACAATCCACCTGTATTATAATCCCTGTCACTGAGAATGGAGGTTAATTTTGTTACTATTTCAGTGTTGCATTTTTAAAATCTATTTTGTTCTATATTTGGGGAGGGTTTTTTTTAAATCCCCTATCCTGAAAGTAATAAAAATCCTAATGGAGTTTATTTTTATTTAAAAAAACCCATTTTTTTTGTTTGTTTTTAAAAGAAGCAATGACTGGCAAAATGTCTGAAAATGTCATCAAAATATACCTGAAAATAGGATGTTACCCGTCAGCTGTCTGAAAGGTCCTGGAAATTTATATATTACTGCTAAAGAATCCACAAAAGAGTAACTAAGAAAATAAGCTTTAGAAAATAAGCTGTGGCCCTCATAGGTGATTGAAAAATATAGTAAATAATTTGCAGGTCTATTCCATTATGACGAAAGGGTAGTATCCAAAGAGGATACCATAACGCCTTAGATAGCAGTAGACATACATCTGGGCAAAAAAATTGTGCTCATCTTATTCAAAGGCTCAAAATTCGCTGTAAAGATGTTCACAACCTCAATTATTTAGAGCTCTTCTCATTCACTGTATAATGCGGTTGAGCACCATGCTCAGTATTGTGAATTCCTCTCCTAAAGCAGAGAATGTAACTTTATCCTGGTTGTTCTTTTACTAAGCAACATCATACTTTCTTCTTTTTAGCTAGCATTTAGTGGTAGAATGTGGCTGGGGTGTGGGAGCACCTCTAGCTCCTAGTCTGCATGATCTCTGTTCCATCCAACCTTAGGATGAGATGTGGGAACCCAACACTGCAGCCTTTCCCCTTCTCTTCAGTTTTGATGAGAAGGAAAATGAGATTAGGTTGGATGGAAAATATCATAAATTTCCTAGTCTGATCAACAGGTCACCAGAAGCTGGGCCAAGTTTTTTGCCTCACGATTTTTTAACTCCTCATTCTGCTTTTGTAATATGCAGCTGTCCGACTGAAAAAAAGGCTAAATAGGATTCTCATGTATGATCATGCTTGATTTATTGTATTAATTATCTAATTAAAACCATGCAGAATCAATATTTAATGCTCTAAGCTAAGCATGTTTATGCTATTTTCTGTACTGATCTTTAAAAAGCAGACTGAAGAGAAATGTAACATGTATTGGCAAATAACAAATCAAGATATGGCCACATTTGCCTGTCAGTCTGTCAGATATAAAGGGCCTGCAGCAGAAAGTCATGGTAAATTTTTACGTGCTGGTTTATTTTGTAAATCTGTATTCACATGACTGAAAAAGACTGACAATATATCAATGAACCCTCCAATATTTTGCAAATAGATGTGTGAATTTAAACTAAGCTTAAATAAATTATGTAATTATAAGAATGGAAGTTTATAGTCTATATTAACATCTGATTTTCTTTAGATCTATATCTTTGAAATAAAATGTAATACTTTTCAACAGTGTAAACTTTTGGACCACATCTTCTGTGCTAACACCTACTAGTTTGAGAAAAAGTAGTCTTGAATCCACAGCTAAATTTAGGGTTTTGCCATGGCACTGGAATGCAGTATTCCACCGTCACAGTTCCTATGTTGTATATCTCCACGTCCACTCAAGTGAAATACGCAGCATTTTACCACATCAGTCAAAGAAAATATTTGAAGTTAATGGTATGCACTACCAAACATTGCTACTATTTTTGTAATGCATACTTCAACCAGATACCATTCTCAGATACAAATCAGCTGGAAATGCCTTGTTAGAAAGCACAAACTGTTTTTTAAGGTTATAAAGAAATTCATTTCACATATTGAAAGCTTAGATACAGCTATTTTGTTCTGGGTTTTATTTTGGCTTTACTTTGGACAATAAGCACCAGTACAATGCTCTGTCCATAAAAATCTGTTAAGACATTACCAGGCTATGATATTCATTTGCTTTTCAAGAGAAAGCTCAAATGTTAAAATGCAGCTAGATGTGTTCCAGCAATATATCACTCTGTTCTAGTAAACACATATATTTTATTTTATTTTTTAGATTAGTTTTATCTTGAAAATTACAAATTGGATTAGAAGGTTTGATATGATTGGAAAACAGACTGACAGTCTACTAAGCATTTTTATTAGTTGCGTAGATTATCTATAGGGTATAGATGACCTCAGTCAACTTAACATTCTTTAGGCAGCCAGACACAAGGCAACATCAGCCAATCATAAAAACATGTACTTGATTATTAGGTCTCAAGATGTGTCAAATCAATACACTGTATCACCTTCAAGGCTAGATATAAGAAGGTGTCTGCATCTTCTGTAACTTAGAAGGCTGAAGAAAAAAATGCTAGAATAAAAACCACAGTTTATATAACTTCCGTTTAATACAGATACTTATTATAATCTCAAGGGTTTGATACAATTAACACAATTTTTACTCACTGAATCTCTTTGAAACTCAAAGAAATATAGGTCATAAATATATTAAATAAAAGCTTGAAAAGACTTTCTGATCTAAAGTTTAAGGGAAAAATATGTAACACAGAGACTGTGGTTTTGCTGAACTTGCATTATTTAAGTGCAGTACCCACATCAGTAGTAACACAGGGAGAGAACAATTCTTCAAAACTATGCCTTTTCTGCAATTCCTTGGTTCGTGGGTATTTATGGTTGGCCTTTACTACTTCTTGGCGATCAACTTCACCCTACTGTCTGCTGACACTTCCATCACATTAATCTTATTCAGGAAAACAGGGAAACAAGACTGTCAGTTCTTTCTCTAATCAGCTCAAGCAAAGGAGTAGAAAGTGTAGAGCGTCATTAACTTCCATGGATCTGGATCCATGCTTAAAGTAACTCAGAGGTAGAATCTACTTACTGTTCTGAAGCAGCATAATTCAAAATACAGTCCCTCTACAGGCTAGATAATATTAAGCCTCATTCTTACCTTTACCAAGACAGAGTTTAAAGGACACCAGTCCTTGAAGATTACCTTACAGGAAAACTTAATCTTTGCATGCTTTGGCTATGTTTACAGACTGGATCACAAATGTTTCACCACAAAGACTGCTTCCACATGACCACAGTATATTCCCCATGGATGAACTGCAACCTTAAAGCTGCAATAAAGACAAAACAAGACACATGCGTCCCATAGTCATGATCACAATATGAAAGGCTACCCTATCACACCATTAATAACTATGAATTTAGGTCGCTTGTCAGATGTTTTGGTAATTTTCATGCAGATTTTCCTATTTAACTTATCAGAAGACATTTTTCTGGGTTTGTTAAAATTTTTTGTTTATAAAATTAAAATTGATTTGGAGGATAAAATTATGAGCAGTATATTCAGAAAAGTGGTAGACATCTTTATCATAGCAGACATTTCTAAGCATGCACAAAATGTTCTGATCACTTGAATAAGAAAATATCTGCCTCATATATCTATGTATATCTGTATCATTGATATCATCAGACAGATAGTTTCCTCCTGAAGTGAGGGACCAAAGTAAGGTCACATTCAAGTATAGTTTAAATAAGCATTATTTATAAAAACAGTAAAAACCCAGATACAACGGTACTTCATTCATTGACACAGGTTAAAAACTGGCCACACCTTTTCTTCAAAAGAACTTTATCCAGGACTTGAAATATTATTTTGAAAAAGCTTAGTCTTGTCAAAACACAGCTTTAATCAATCTTTCTTCATAGTGGATTCTTACTAGTGGAAGGAATAATCCTTAATATTCAGTAATTCTTTAATACGTGTGTATGCACCAAAGACTAGACTGAAGTTCCAGTAGGCTCAATATCCCAGCCAGTTTTTTTTTGGAACTTGTTTGTTTTATGGAACACTACCTGAATTACAGGACATGAGTAAAGCTTTTTCTGCTTAAGATATTCAGTTATCCCTTTTGTAACAATGCTGGAACTAAGATGACTTTGTACATAATGCATCACACTTCAAAACGCCTATGAAAGTAAACTTTTTTTTCTTCTTATTTGATATAGAGATTCTCAAATTAAAAGATTGTAACTGTTATTCCTATCAGAATTACCCATTATTCTGCATAGAAAAGCATGCTACAATGCAACATAGTGTTTGAGAACTTTTTTCCCTCCTCCTGCTTAATTAAGTCCCGTAACTCCTAATTAACAGCTCCTAAAGCTTTAGCTTGTCTAAGGTAGTAAGCTCTAGAATTTCAAGGGTAGTAGGTGCTATGCTAATTGAATGGGTAGTTACAAATGAGTTGCCAAGGGATTAGCACAAGAAAAGCTAAATCCATTAAAGAAGGTTTTGTGGCAGCTTTATATATGGGAAGATCCAAAGAATCTTAACTGACTAGAAGCTGAAAAAACAAACATGAACACTTTTACACCTTACTCGTACTAATGTGTACCCCTTCATCGTTCCCTCTCACTGATTCTGCTGGAAAAAAAAAAATAAAAATGCCATAATTAGGTATTTTTACAAACAGGAAATTTAATTTCTGCAACCTTTAACGAATCTTATTGCTCGCTTTACTCTGGATAAGGCTAAAGAAAAGTCAGATATGAGGGACTAGAATTTTCTTCCATCTGCTAAATACAGATTTCTGCTAATCATCCAGATTGTTCTTTGTTACAAGTCTTAAGAAAATTTTTCTTCGCTCTTTGCCTACAAAGAAGCATATATAGAATCACAGAACTGTTTGGGTTGTAAGGAACCTTAAAGATCACCTGGTTCCAACCACTCTGCCACAGACAGGGACAAAAAAATATAGATATATACATAAATATAAGTGTTTATATATTTCTATATATAATAAACACATACGTATACATCGAAAGAGATTGTTTTTTCAGAGAGATCCTGAAGAGCAAGCTGCCATGTTGGATTAGACAGATAACTGGTAATGTCCCATCATACCTCTCAAGTGTCCTACAGAAATGCACTGAAGTATGTGGCATAGCAAGAATTGTCTGGTGCACAGATCTAAGGGTCTCTATACCCCTGAAAACATCTTACTGTACTAAAGATCATTCATGCCATTTAAATACTGGTAAATATCCTAAAATGAATCACAGAATCATAGAATCGCAGAATAGTTAGGGTGGGAAAGGACCTTAAGATCATCTAGTTCCAAACCCCCTGCCATGGGCAGGGACACCTCACACTAACCCATGTCACCCAAGGCTTTGTCCAACCCAGCCCTGAACACTGACAGAGATGGAGCACTCACAACTTCCCTGGGCAGCCCATTCCAGTGTCTCACCACCCTCACACTAAAGAACTTCTTCCTTATACCCAATCCAAACTTCCCCTGTTTAAGATTTAACCTGTTACCCCCTGTCCTATCCCTACAGTCCCTAATGAAGAGGCCCACCCCAGCATCCTTATAGGCCCCCTTCAGATACCAGAAGGCTGCTATCAGGTCTCCATGCAGCCCTCTCTTCTCCAAGCCAAACAGCCCCAGCTTTCTTAGCTTGTCTTCATACAGGAGGTGCTCTAGTCTCCTGATCATTCTCACGGCCCTCCTCTGCACTTGTTCCAACAGTTCCATGTCTGTTTTTTGTTGAGGACACCAGAACTGTACGCAATACTCCAAGTGAGGTCTCACGAGAGCAGAGTAGAGGGGCAGGATCACCTCCTTCTACCTGCTGGTAATGCTCCT